>LFZO01000842.1:0-17663 GCA_001578225.1 Pseudocercospora musae
ACTGCATTATCCTATAGTTGCTTCTATGTACCTCTATTTCTAATCTTTTAAAGTCCTAGAATAGCCCTTAGTCTAGTACTATATTAGCTTGCTCTACACTCCCTACCTAGATGATTAGGGAGGACTGCTTCTTAGTCTCTTCGATTTTCCTTTTAATCTATACTACTTTTATAATCTTTAGGCCTAAGTATGTAGCTTGGTTTTATCTCTATAGGTTCCTAATATCCTATTCTTCCTTAAAGCTCCTTATTATACTATAGGCTATAATTATAAATTGCTATTAGGAGACCTTCGTAGTTTTCCCTATCTTAGTTATCTATTCTTTTTGTATTTCTAGCTTCTTTTTGTCCTACTCCTAGGCTATAAATAGCTTAATTACCCCTTTCCCTTCGTTCCTAGCCCTAATAATCTCCTTAACTATAATTCTTTCTATAATCTCTTTCCCTAAGAGTCCTTAGATTTCCTTTTGCTCCTATAGGTCTATAATATAGACTCTGACTACTATCCTCGGGGGTTTTAGCGCCTCCTAACTAGCTACTACTGCCTAGGTATAGTAGTTTAGGCTTATCTCTTATTATTTCTTCGTAATCTTTACTACTACTATATTAGCTACCTTTGTAATTATGTAGCCCGCTTAATTGTAGATTACTTTTAGTCCTCTAAGGAGTTCTAAGATTATTATCCTATATACCCTCTCCGGGGTTTTTCTATCTTCCGCCTTTAGTACCTCCTCTGCCCTAGTACATAGTACTTTCCATTCGTCCTCCCTCCCTTCCTAACTGTTTTCCCTTCGTCTCTAGTTGTTCGCTACTATGACAGAGGTAATATATACCCTACTAGCTATCTTATATAGGCGTCTACGTATCTAACGACGATCTTTATAGACTATTATACTACGGTAGGACTTACTAATACTATTTAAATAGCGACGACGACTAATATAGGTAAGTAGAACCTTAAACTAGTAAGAGTATCGATATTTCTCTCCTAATTCTATATTAGTATAATCTATAGGCCGGGTCGTATCTATCTAGTACCGGATACGCTTAGCCGTCTACTAGAGGATATAGAGACGCTAAAGGAGGACCTAGAGGTAGAGAACCTCGATCTCTTCTTATACTACCTCGATAACGAGCTAGTAGCGTCGTTCTATATAATACTAGTAGAAATAGACTCGGACTTTAAGCGCTATCTAGCTCTAGCTTACGAGTACGATAAGTAATAGGCGCTAGTATAACGATTAGTACGTAGGGCATAGGCGCGAAACGCTCTAGAGTAGATATATCTAGAGGGAATCGACGTTTCCGCTATTATAAAGGACCTAGTACTATACGATAAAGGTAGAGACTCGTTCGCCGGTAATAAGTTTAATAATCCGTTAGGTATTAAATTCTTTAAACGCGACGACCTACTCTACTATCGCGAATTAATAGCTAGTCGTAAACGCCTATATATTCCGTAGTCCTTAGTTAAGGAAGTATTCGAGTAGGCCTACGATAACTAATATTACTAAGGCTTTTATCGAAGCTATAATCGGCTCTAGGCCTTATTCTATATCTATAGTATAAGTAGGAAACTACGCAAGTATATCGAGTATTACTACTAATACCTACTTTTAAGGATATAGCGATACGCTCTATATAGCGAACTATAGCTAATTCCCCTAATAGGCGGCGTATACTATACCGCTACGATTAACCTCGTAATAGTATTGCCTCCTAGCCTAACTAGTATAGACGCTATCTTAACGTCTATATATAAATTTAGTAAGAAGGTCGCTATCGTATAGGGCCGCAAGGATTAGGACGCTTTATAGTAGGGAATCGCTTAGATCGACTACTTATATCTAATAGATATAAGCTTCCCTTTAGTACTAATTAGGGATCGTAATCCTCGCTAGCTATTAGGGTTTATAAAAGGGATATTTTCAAGGCTATACGCGAAATTACTTATATTAGTAGTATACTATCCTTAAACCGATAGGCAATTGGAAAGGACTAACTAGATAGTAGAGATAGCGCTATAGTTCTAGCTCGTAGAGTATCCCGAAGGCGATTAGATATAGTATCTACTATTATTGTAAGTAACGCTAAATAACTTACGAAGCGCTACGACTAGTTAGTCTCTAAATAAGATTATAATAGGAATTAAGACTAATTTGGATCTAGTCGCTAATCTCGATAATTACCTATACGATCGCGCTACTAAACGAGGACGAATCTAGAAGGAGGTCTATAACGCGATTGCGTAGGCTATAGTTAAAATAAAGGATAGGTACGATAGGAAGTATAAGCCTTTAATATTGCGACTAGGCGATAAGATTATACTACGTCTATATTTAGGCTATAATTAGTCTAGCTATAAGGTACTAGGGCAAACGCGCAAGTTTAGCTATTACTACGAAGGATCCTTTAAGATCCTAGAGCGAATCGGTCGGCTTATATATCGCCTTAAACTACTACCGGTTATGAAAATCTATCTAGTTATCTCGATCGTATATCTAGAGAAGGCCTCTCTAGGCCTAGATCTATATAGGTACGAAGCGTATTACGATCTACTACTAGTTATAGTAGAATAAGGACTCGGCGTCGCTAACGAAGGGGACTTATATAAGATCGAGAGACTAGTAGATAGGTATATAACTATTCGACGCGGTCGACTAGTAACTTAATATTTAGTTAAATAGTTAGGATATAGCGATACGAATAACGTATAGTACAATCTCGACGACCTCGAAGTAGCTTAAGATCTAGTAGATATATATAACTAAGTATATTCGGTAGAGGAATAGCGGCCGGCGCTAGAAGTACGAAAGATTATTAAAAAAACCCGAGCCTACTAGCCTTTTTTAGACGAGCTCTAATAATCGTATAGCTAGCTACGTAGATCTATTCGCGTCTATAGCGATATAGCTTATAGCGATATAACTCTAAAGGGATCGTAACTACTAATTCGACCTAGCTATCCTATTACTATATATTCTATATTATACGATTTATTATAGAATTCCTATCTTTTACTACCTAGTAGATCCTATAGATACTCTAGCGATTCGGCCTACTTAGTACTATCGATATATAGCCTATTTAGGAAAGTAGTCGACTACTATCGCTAAATATACTATCTATTCTAGAATAGCGCCTATATTCGTATCCTTTCGCTACTCTTATATATTCGATAGCGCTACGCAATTCCTACTATTATCGATACCGATAATATACGTAGCCGGTCTCGTAAACATTATCTAATATCGACGATCCCAATAACGACGATACGCTACGAGGGGACCTAGGTACGAATAGTAACAATCTAGAACTAAACCTAGGTAGTCGGCGCCTTAATAACCTATAAGAGAGGGAGAAGTAGATACTTATAGCCTACGTATCTCGAGCTATTAGAATAGAGTTTATAAGAACCTAGGTTTAGGACTTCGTATACGAGAACTTTCTAGTACCTACTCGAGACGTAGTAGTCTAGATAGGAGACTATATAGGAAATAGGTTACTTAGAGAGGTAATAAGGAACGGTTCGGTATAGGGCTAGGTACTTACTAGCGATAGTTAGGAAGCTTACGAGGCCTATAAGCGAGGCTAATTACTAGTATACTACGACGATAATAGCGAATAGGACGACGATAGCCTAGGCTAGGATACGACCTATTACGCTACCTACCTAAATAAGGTAGGTAACCTTTAGACGTACTATAACATAGATCGATTCGATCCCGTTTAGCGCTACTATATAGTAAACAAGTAGTTAATACTCCTAAACGTATACTTGTTACTACCGAACGATACTACGTTCTTGTACCTTATTAACTCTACGCCTACGGTAATCGCTATAGTAAATCTAATATTCGCTTTTACGAAATCGGTATAGAAAGGGATTGTAAGGATAATTACGTCGAGATAGGCTTAGAATAATACGCTAGCTAAGGAACTCTTCCTAGACGATAACGATATTTACTATAGCTACGAAATCTTCTAGGCTATTAATCGAATCGTAGCTATAGGATACTTCTGTCTTAACAAATAGGAATTTAACCTTAAGGATATAGATAATAGCTAGGTAGTATAGACGGATAGCGAGTATATATAGCGGTAGCGCCTAAATTATACCTACCTTTATAGCTACTCTAATAACGCGCCTTATCCTCTACGATATAAGATCTATAACCCCTCCGAGGCTATACAATTAGAGGTAGTAGCTACTTAGGGGAGCCGAGATTTAGTAGTACTAGAGGCATTAGAGTACGCTATCTACGAAGCTTATAGACTTCGCGAGGAAGTAGAGGAAGTCCTAGGCAACGGAGCTAGTAACGTAGGGGCCGTTTTAGAAGTAGATAAGGCTAGTATCGACGCGAGTAGAGTAGTTACTAGTATAGAACCTAAAATACTAGCGCTACTATAGAGAATTTCTTCGCCGTTACGTTAGAATTCGCCTTTACCTAAACGACAATAACTACTATCTATAGTACGATTACTATCGCCGCTAGTAGAAGATAATCTACTATAGCCCTATCGCTATAAGGTATCCCTACTATCGAAGTTAATACGTTATAAGCCTAACGTCGAGGCGCCGCCTTTAAGCGACTACGACTTCGACCTACTAGCGACGCTACTAAGTCCCCTATACTATCTCCTTTAGCGTAATCGCGACTTTACCTAGTACTAGCGACTACTAACTCTCTTACGTTACCGATAGTATATATACTAGAGCGAGATACTAGAATAAGCGTATATATACTAGCTCTAAGAGAAACTCGCGTATAACGAATTAGTATACGAAATCCTTAGATATAGAGTCGATAGCGATAAGCGCTTCTATAGTAACGATTAATATAACTTAGCTAAGGATATCTATAACGCGTAGTACTAGACTAACGCTAACGGCCGCTAACCTATAGCCTTCTACCTAGCTATTCCGAAAGATTAATAAATCGAGTACATTTAGGCTTGCCTTAAACTCTATCTACTCTACGTCTAGCTTACTACGCGTAATAATCGTACCTAGATCCCTCTCGAGCTCTACTATTATATAGGCTAAGGCGAATACGACCTAGTAGCTACTAGTTAGGAGCGATAGTACGACCTCGGACCGACCCAATTTTACCTTTCGCCTCTCTTACGATTAGAAGCTAGCCTTCGACTATTCTATCTTCTACGCGCCTAATTAGCGAACGTATCTACTCTATCTATACGTAGACACGTCCGATAGCGACCTACGAGAGGAACGTATACTTATTATAGTCTACGAACGCCTCGCCCTTACTATCTATAGTAGTCTACGCGATTCTATAGTCTAGATATAGTATTCGGCTCTACCTTCCTACGACTAGTTACCTTTTATAGTTATATACTATAGAACGTTAGTATTGCGTCTACGAACTAGCGTCTTAACGAAGTCTAGTTCTTCTACTAGTCTATCGCTATCCGATATCGCGTAACTAGCTTAGCTATACGATATTAAATTAAGGAGAAGGCTATAGGTCCGAATTTAGTTTACAATACGGTAGATATTCTAACCTAGTATATACGTACTACTAATACTAAGCAATCTACTATAATTATAGGTAACGATAGACTAGTCCCTTACTCCTACTATCCTAGTATAGGGGGCGATATAACGTATATTCTCTATAACGAGAAGCGCTAGGTTAGTAAGAAAGTCGTCCTAAAGCTAAGCTAGGAGGTCGATCTTACTACTATACTAGTACTCTAGTTCCTTTTCGACCCGATTATAGGATAACGTACTACTATACGATTACTACCTAAATACGCCTAACTTAGCGACCGTTAAGTATTTTAGCTTATAATTATAAAGGAAGCTAGCCTCTTTAGCGCTAAATTCCTATATAAGTACTAGGTATCTACGTTTAATACTAACGGCCTCCTAGTATAGTACTATCGTTAGCTAGGCGAATCCGCTATTATATAGGATATTAACGATTACTACTAGCGCTATATTAGTATATATAATATCTATATACTTCGTAGCGAAGGCTATACTACTAATCTCGTCTCTAAGCAAGATATACGTAATACTATACCGATATATAAATCGAACGGATACCTATAGATTACTATAGATAGTAAGAAGTATATAAGCTACGCGAAGGCTAAGAAGCTCTATCCTAAGGTACTCGTATTAGATAAGAGCTTAAAAGTTAATTTCGTAGCGATTGTCTAGCTAGGCTTCTACGACGATAATTACTATAGCGATACGTTTACGACGTATATAAACAATTTATACGTAGGCAATATCCCTAAGGGATTTACGTTCCCTAATACTATATATAAGGACTAGCAAAACGAGGAGATTCTAATAACGATATAGGCGGTTCCTAATAACTTCGTACTAGTCGCCGTCTATACTAATACGATATACTACCTTAGCTAGATTAATAAGACCTTAGAGTAGTATAACGTCGCTATGTCTTAGGACCTAGTCTCTTCCTTCCTAATCCCTAACGATGCCTTTATATCTAACGAGGATAACGTTACTAATACTCTCTAATTTAGCAAGGTCCTACTACGTACTATAGACGCTATCGAGATCCGTATATATAATAGACGCGATTATAGACTCGGTTCGCTAGATAGCGACGATACGCTAGAGTATAGTAACCCTACGCTAGTCCGTAAGCGCAATAGAGCTAGTTATAGACGCGATTCGGTAGATAGTAAGTTATAACGATACGCTAGATAGTAGTAACCTAATACCTAATAGTATTAATCCTATACGTTTTAGTAGTAAGCTAGTACGCGTCGTACGACTAGACGATATTACTAAGGCTATAGCTAACGCGTTAGATAATCTACCTACTCTATTACCGTTAGTACCGACGATACTATAGTCGCTAGCTATAGGCGTTACTACCTATATATAGCTTATTAGCTAGCGAAGGAGAGTACCTATATACGGTACTAGCTACGAACCTAGAGGCGACGACGACGTTGTCGTTAGCGTCGATAGAGCCAAATCTCTCCTACCTACTAGCGCTACCTAGGAAGGCGATATAAGGCGCCTAGGTAAAAGGAGTCTAGCTCTAAGGCGACTAGCTATTTAGAAAACTATCTAGACTACCTATCGAGCCTAGCGTAGCTATAACTAGTACAAGAACTAATACCGAGTCGATAGGCTAACCTTTCTAGAGAGGGAATCTACCCTAGGGATAAGGAACTAGTATAGTAACCTAGGACTAATTGTCCTAAAGAGAAGGGAGGAATAACTAAAGAGGAGGTTTCAATAACTACTTAAAGGAGGAGGAAATATAGAGGATAAAGTACTTAGTATACCCTATTGTAAGGATCTCTACGAGGTAAGGTCTCTTGCTAAGCCCTAAGTATGCCAAGCTACGCGCGCTAGGGGCGCGCGCTAGACGTACGTAACTTGTATAGCCTTTTTAACCTAGCGCTCTACGCAATCCTTTTAGGAGGTACTTGTTAGTTCTACTACCTACTATGTTATCGGTTAGGTAGGTATTCTATACGTTACTACATACCTAGCCCCTAATAGTTCTAACAAGTCTACCCCTATAGCGGCCTATAGAATACCGCACGATAAGCGCAAGCGGGCCGACTATATTAGGTAGTAATACCGCGGCGCCTACGGACGACGATCGCCCCTAGGGGGATAAAGAACGTTAGACGACCTTTAGCGAGCGATAGGCTACGTTAAACGAGCGAATCGCGCGCTCGAAAGCTAAGTAGAAGTTACTTAAACAAGAAGTCTAAGCCTAGGAGCTAGAGCGTAAAAATGCTAGGCTATGTATATAGCGCGACGTAGGATTAGCGCTAGCGGGTACTAGGCGTAGTATAAGCGTCGACCGGTCTAATCGCTAAGTATCGCCGGAGTCCGACTAGGATACCGGTAATTCTAAGGATAGGTCTATAGAGAGTATCTATAGGACCCTATCCTCTCGGCTTAGTCTTAGTATTACACTATCGCAAAGATATAGCGAGGCGCCTACGCTAAGCGTAGCAAGTACGGGTATAGATATCATAATAGGCAAGCCTAGACTAAAGGAGCTAAAACCCTTTAGGGGTAATACTATTAAAGAGGTAAGGAGGTTCCTAAGGGAACTAGCCTTAATCTTTGCTTTGTTAGGAAATGCGTATTGTACTAACTATAGCAAGACGCTATATAGGGTTATATACCTTGTAAGCGATGTGTATAAGAAGTAGTATAATAACTACGATCTCGAAGACCTAGGTACTTATACCTATAAAGACTTTAAGGATTTCTACGTTAACTACGTAGGAGATCCTATAAATCGTATACTAGACGTAACCCTCGAGTACGAGGCGGCGCGTTAGCGAGAGAACTAGACGGTTTAGAACTTTGCCCTCGAACTCGTAGTACTAGAGGATTAGCTAAGCGACTATACCGAGGCGTAGCGTATACGCTACCTACTCGCAAAGTTATAGCCTATACTACGTAGTACTATCGTTAAGTACTATACTATTCTAGAGCTAAGGTAGGAACTAGTATAACTCGCGGCTCGTATCGAGACGCTAGATAGACTATCTAGTAAGAAACGAGAGCGGGATAACGAGGACTATAGCGGTTTAAAGAAGAAGCGCCGCCTTAATAACTACGGTAGTAGTAAGGAGTAGGGCGGATACGACAAGAAAGTAGGTAAGAAGCCTACGCAGACTAAAGACTCGAAGCCTAGTCGGGACCTATCTTTAGTTAAATACTACGGGTATAAGAGGAAGGGCTATTACAAGCCCGATTGTCCTAATAAGTACCTATAGAAGGATAGCGACTCGTAGGCTATATGCAAGGTCGAGGTAGCTAATAAGGGAAAAGGCAAAGCGTCTACTAAGAGTTAAGGGTAAATGCTATAGCTAATTCAAGTAGCTCTATAGTGTATATACCGTCGCAACGTATACGCGGCGTAATAGTAATATAGGGTAGAGACGTGCGCGTCGAATGCCTACTAGATAATGTAGTAGATATTAATGTTGTCTTACGCAAGTTTGTCCTCTAATACTAACCCTAGTAGATTGCTAATACTACCCTACCTAGTGCCGATAGCTTCTAGGAGGAACGCGGGTACTATTACGGAGCGTATACGCTAAGCCTACGTATTGTAGACTCGTCGGGTTAGGAACGCGTAATAACCGGTACCTTTTACGCCTTCGAAATACCTAACCTAGATCTTATACTAGGTAGGCCTTAGCGAAGGGACTAGCGGGTAATCGTAGATAGTATAACGGATACGTAGACCTATAGTACTAGTAGCAAGGTAAGACCTATCGTAGTAAGCGAGCCATAGTAGTTCTTCTAAGAAATGCGTAACGCGACGTATATATATATAGTAAGTATATGCGATGCCGGCGTAGCGGCTAATGACCCTAATCTACTAGAGGAGTTTAAGGACTTTACGGATGTCTTTACTATAATACCGGAGGCTCGACGCTAGCTATACGCTAACGTAGAGTACTCGATCGACCTAGTCGATAGGAAGAAGCCTCCCTATCGCCCCCTATATTATTAGTCGGAGCGGGAGCTCTAGGTCCTTCGGGAATACCTTATTAAGGTAATAGAGAATGGATAGATTAGGCCTAGCGCAAGCGAGGCGGGTACGCCTATCTTGTTCGTACTAAAGAAAGACGGTAGTCTTCGGTTATATATCGATTATAGGGGTCTTGATAAGATTACTATTAAGAATCGATACTCCCTACCTCTTATTAGTAAGACAATGGATAGGTTAAAGGATACGGAATGGTATATATCCTTAGACCTTGTCGACGTATATTATCGTATTCGTATTAAGCAAGGCGATAAGTAGAAGACTACGTTTCGTACGCGCTACGGACACTACGAGTACCTAGTAATACTATTTAGGCTTACTAACGCACCGGCAACCTTTTAGGGTTATATTAACCGAGCCTTGGTAGGCCTAGTCAATATCTACTATATAGTCTACCTAGATAATATCCTAGTATATAGTAAGAACAAAGAGTACTACGTATATAACGTACGCGCGGTACTTAGGAGGCTTAGGCGGTTCGGCTTGTACGCTAACTATAAGAAGTGCTTATTCTAGAAGAAATAGGTAGAGTTCCTAGGATTCATCGTTAGTACTAAAGGCGTATCGATAGATAGGAGTAGGGTAGACGTAATTACCGAGTAGCCGCGTCCTTCTACCCTTACCGAAGTCTAGTCCTTCCTCGGGTTCTACAATTTCTACTATAGGTTTATACCTAACTACTCCTAGATTATTACACCTTTAATAGCCCTCTCTAAGGGAGCTAAGAACGGCCGGAAGCTAGGTCCAATCTAGTAGAGCGTAAGCGAGGAGTAAGCGTTTAGGAGCCTAAAGGATGTATTCTGTTTAGTATCGCTACTTAGGCACTTTAATCCTACGTAGCCCCTACGCCTCGAAACCGATACGTCTACGTTCGCATTAGCCGGAATCCTCTTGTAGTAGGTAGAGGATAGTAACTAGTATCCTATCGCTTTCTAGTCGAGAAAGATAATACCTATAGAGACTAACTACGAGACCTATAACTAGGAGCTACTAGTAGTAGTCGAGTCCTTTAAGTACTAGAGACTATACTTCGATAGCTCGTAGTATACGATACGCGTACTCGTAGATTACGCGAACCTAAAGGGGTTTACGACGATGAAGTAGTTAGTAGGTAGGTAGGCAAGGTAGGTAACCTTCCTAGCCCCGTTCGATTTCACTATCGAATACTAAGTAGGAAAAAGAAACCCTATAGACGCTCCTTCGAGGAGGAGCGACTATAAAGGCGAGACATAGGCGATGAGTAACCTATTACTAACGTTGCAAGCCAAACTCTTAGTCTAGTTAGACCTTTCTAGAGAGGTAGAGCCGGTCGCAAAGCGAGCTACTATAATGTGTATTTCTATACAAAAGGTAGTAACAACGTATACGAAGCGTAATAGCTTCGTATACTACTTAGCTAGAGTTACAGCTATAGTAGTTAAGGATAATAGACCCTACTACTAGGTACTAGACCTACTACTTAGCTTTATACATACCCTATAGTAGCTAGAGCCTAAAGTAAAGGAGCTATACGAGGCTACTAAAGAGACCGGTACCTTCGAGGAGTATTCTATTAGAGAGGACATCCTTTTCTAAGGCGAGGCGATCTATATACCTAAGGACCTCGCGTTAAGAACGTAGGTAATGCGTATACACTACGACGATCCCCTTATAGGACATTTCGGCTAAGCTAAGACAGTTAAGCTAATACGTAGGAAATATACCTAGCTAGGGTTAGCTTAGGAGGTTTCGGAGTATATCTCTACCTACGCGATATACTAGAGGTCGAAGGCGAGGCGCTATCGCCTATACGGCGAGTTAGCTACGCTACTAATACCTACTAGGCCTTAGCAAGAGCTAACAATAGACTTCATTACCGATCTACTACTAAGCAAGCTTAGTACCTACGTCTATACTACAATACTCGTAATAGTCGATCGCTATACGAAGATAAGCCTCTTTGTACCTACTACAAAGAAGTATATAGTAGTAGAGCTAGTAGATATCTTCCTAAGAGAGGTAGTTAGAAGGTTTAGAATCCTAGCTAGAATAGTTAGTAATAGAGGGTCTCTATTTACTAGTTAGTTTTAGAGCGACTTTTGCTATAAGATGTATATAAAGCGTAAGCTTAGTATAGCGTTCTATCCGTAGACTAATAGGTAGACTAAACGTACTAACTAGACGCTAGAATAGTACCTAAGATGTTATTGTTCTAATAACTAGGTAGACTAGGCGTCTTAGCTCTCGTAGGTAGAGTTCGCGTACAATAATAGCGTATACCCTACACTACGTATAAGCCCCTTCTATATACTATATAGATATAATCCGGATATTGCTCCTATATCGTTACCTATAGCTCGGGACGAGCTATCCGAAGGAAGGGCACTAGTAGCGATCGATGCTATAGAAAGACTACGAAAAGCGTACGAGACGCTTACGTAGCGCTAGAAGACTATAGTAGAATACTAAGCTAAGTACTATAATACTAACTATAAGGCTTAGAAGTATAGTATTAGCGATTTAGTACTATTGTTATCTAAGAATGTTAGACTAGATCTACTAAAGAAGAAGCTTAGCCTAAAGTATCTCGGCCCGTTTCGCATTATCGACGTAGTAGGAGCGTAGGCGTATCGCTTAGCGCTACCTACTCGTACGAGAATCTATAATATTTTCTATATATCCCTACTCGAGCCTTAGAAAGGGCGCGAGGGCGAGGAGCATAAGGTTAGTATACTAGCTATAGAGGATGCGGATAAGTAGCGCGTAGAAGAAATCGTAAAGAAGAAGGTATAGAAGGGAGAGACTTACTACCTTATTAGGTAGGTAGGCTAGCTAGAAGAATATAATACTTAGGAACTAGTAGAACATATAGAAGACTTAGCGGCGCTTAACGTATTTAAGGCGTAAGCGAGACGTAGTTAGAAAACATAAGAATAAGATAAGATAAGGTTAATAGATACGCACTCGTTTCGCTATTAATAGGGGCATTTAGCCCGGCTTAGAACAAAGGAAATTATGCGTTCGTAGCGCTTACGCGCTATAGGCGTACAACCTACTAACTAGCTACAAGTAGCTAGTTACTCTCGTAACTATTAGAACCCTTACCCTACTTAGGCTTAGGCATAGGTAGAAAGCCTATAGTAGTATCGACTACTACTATAGTAGTGTGTACCCCCTTTAGGGCGAGATTCTATCGCGGTTAGTATATACTTAATAGGCGATAGGGATGCGAGGGAGATGCGTACCTAGCGGCCGATCTCTACTAGCCTAGAGAGGTTAATATTGATACGCTCTAGGATAGCTACTAAGTCTAGGCCGTTAGTAGTAGCCGGCGCGACGCTAGCGCCGCGGCTACGCTTGAGTAGCGTACCGTTACTAGTAATCTTATTCTTGTTACGGTAGTAGCTATTTAAAGATTTCTTAACCTCTAGGAAAGCTAGGCGGTTAGTAGACGTAACGCGTACGAAGAGGAAGCGATACGTACGGTCTACGTACACGTCTAGGCGCTACTAGATCTCATTAAGGCTAATCTAGGCCTAGATAGGATTACCCCTATACTTAGGGTCGTCTAGGTCGTAAGTAGCGCGCTTAGCGCAAGCTACGCGTATACGCTAGAGTAGCGCGACGAGGTATAGTACTATGACTAGCTTATAGGGATAGTACCCCTTAGTATATCTCTAACACTTCTTCTTAGTAGTAGGGTACATATTATTCCTAATATATACATTATTTAGATCCTCTATAGCGAGTTAGTTACGAAGCGCGTACAAGGAGCGTGTAGGGATTATTCTTACTATTAGTAGTTATGTATAGGAAGTATCTACTACAACCTTCTATATTAGGCCTAAAGCGCTTACTAGCCGTAACTAGGGTAGTAGGACTAGCGGCACCGCGCTTGCGCTACGTAAGCGGGGTACTAGCTAGGTCTATACTAGGAGAGGTATAAAAATTTGTTAGTAAAAGCGTAAGAGGAGCTTACGTAGTACTAGCGAGGTACTAACGCGGTACTAGTAGAAAGCTTAGAAACGGGGGAAGTTTTTAGGTAGACTACGGATACTACTTATATACGGGCTATCTAGTTACTAATTACAATAATTAATACGTTCTTAGGAATACGCTAGATTTGCCTAGCAACGTTAATAGCAATAGAGGAAAATTCTACTATATAATAACGAAGAGTTTTCGTATAGTAACGAGCTACCTAAGGTAGCAACGTACGCTAAGTACATTTAGAGCGCTAGAGGCGCGAGGGAATACGTAGATAGGATAGCTTAACGAGGAGTTAGGTTTGTCTATAGCTAGGGATAGCTATACTAGGAGAAAGGGGATAATTGTAAGGATCTCTACGAGGTAAGGTCTCTTGCTAAGCCCTAAGTATACTAAGCTACGCGCGCTAGGGGCGCGCGCTAGACGTACGTAACTCGTATAGCCTTTTTAACCTAGCGCTCTACGCAATCCTTTTAGGAGGCACTTGTTAGTTCTACTACCTACTATGTTATCGGTTAGGCGGGTGTTCTATACGTTGCTACATACCTAGCCCCTAATACCTATAGCCTATAGCCCCTAGGGGAGTATAGCCCTAGATAGCTCCCTAGGCCCTAACTTTTACCCTAGGAGTATGAACGCTAGTTCTAAAGGCTAGGTATCTAACACAAACTACTCCTTATACCGTATATAAGGTAGCCTACAAAGAATACCTAAGTATAGAAACTAATATAGGAAATCCAATTTCTAGTAGTATAGGTTATATAACTAGATACTAAGTAAGGGTATAGATAGTTTATAGCTTAGTAGAGAGCTAATATAGAAGTTAACTAGAAAGTAGGAGGAAAGGCAATAACCTATATTTAAAGGGAAGGGAGGAAAGGGAGGAAAGGGATAGGGGTACTACCCTATCCCCTAAACTAGATTTCCCTCCTACCTAGCTTAAAGCTATAAAGGAACGAGTTAACAAACAAAGGATACTAACTAGAGGAAGTAGACATAATCTAGTTAAGGTAATAGAGATATAGGTAGGTAGGTTAATCTTATTACTATACTATTCTAACTACTAGACAAGTAGCGATCTCTAGTTTTCCTTAGGAGGGAAAAAGCCCTTTACTCTACCTTCCTAACTCCCTTGAAGCCTCTACTAGTTTTGTACGGTATTAAAAACCTCTACTCTCTATTATACTATTAGGGATACTAAGCCCTACCCTTAGTTATACTAGTCTTTTAAATATTAAGAGGTTCCCTATATCTCTATCGCTAGACTTGGAAATCGAGGCTACTATATATTAGTAGTATATTCGAGCTCTAAAAAATGTCTAACTCCTAGGCTAAGGCGCTAGCGCCTATGAGAGTAGGAGACACGAACACACCTCTCTAGAAACAATACCGCGACGGTAGACCCGAGGAAAGGTAGAGGGAGGGAGGAATCTAGCCTCTATCCTAAAGCTAGACTAAAGGCTAACCAATACCCAAATCGGGCCCTAAAGGCCCGAAAGAATAGCCTAACTAGCTGAAAACGAATAGAAGCATCCAAAAGAACCTATAGACCCTAATAGACGATATCTAAAAGGCACTAGATGCTCCTTAGGCCCTAGACTTCCTATCCCTCCTCTCCCTCCTCTAGCGGGCCTAGACCTAGCTCCTATACTAACTAAAAGACGCCGATACTACAAACACCCTCTAAACCTATCTATAGAACCTCTAAACCATAACGAAAACACCCGAACCGAGAATATAGGCATAGGCTACCTCCTAAGGCTAGCTAGCTATACTAAGTATATAGAGAATCCCCCTTAAAAGTTACATAATTACAATAAGAGTTAGCTAGAAAGAAGAGTAAGAAAAGATGAAAGGCCTTACTAACTAGGAAATACTTTAGGGGCTAAAAGACTTAGGGGTAATTGCTATTAAGAAACTCGAGAGCGGCGACCTACGAGTATTTATAGTATCCAAACCCGCTAAAGACAAGTTAACAAATAAACTAGGGTAGATATAGAAGACGCTCCCTAGCGCTACGGTAGAGGCCCTAATATACTAGGTACTAGTCTACGGCTTTAGGGCCGTAGGATTCAACCCTAAAGACCCTAGTCATATCTACAAGATTTAGGAAGAGAATAGAAGACTCTACCCGAATCTCAAGATATTCTAAGTAGCCTAGCTTAAGAGCCGAAAGGCTATGGAAGGGAAGATATACTCCTTAATTATCCTAAACACGCAAAGCTTAGCCTAAGTAAAGGAAATTATACAAAAAGGCCTCGTATCTATAGGTACCCTCCTTACTACGGAGGAATTCGATCTAAAGTAGAGACCTATACAATGCCTAAAGTGTAGGCAATTTAGGCATGTAGCAAAGTACTATAGAGTCGAATAGGTATATAGGAAATGCGTAGGACTATATAGAACCGACGAATGCTAAGGAACGATAAGGAAATGTAGTAACTACTAAGGCACCTACGTAGTATAGTTAGTATCGTACAAAGTGAAACAAGTAGCTATTGCAAAAGCAAGGGCTTTTAGAGACTAAGCAACCAAGAGCTAGAACTACCTTACCTACTATAAAGACCCGAAGGACCTAGAAGGGTAGATAACTATCGGGTCTAAGAGAAAAGTTAGAAGTACAAGCTTAGACATAGACATAGACGAAAGGTCAAGGAGACTACTAGGGAGACTAATAGGCATAAGCTCCATCGCCCTAGTAGGAAGATTACAGAATACTAAGATCTTATTACTATTCCCCCTAGCTAGAGGCTAGGAAGGGCAACTAGGACAAAGCTAGGGCTAGGAAGTAATAGAAGACATATAGGCATACTAGGGCGCCTAAAATGAATAATAGCTAGGGGAAGCTCACTATCCTATAGTATAACACTAACCATAGCGTAGACAAGATCCAAATCCCATTCCTATAATAGCTAGACCCGAAAGAATATTAGGTAATAGCAATCTAGGAACCATAGATTAGCCCTAGCAATAGGAACACGGTAGCATACCCGGGATACTATACTATACTCCTAGGAGTAGTATACCTAAGGGTTGCTATATACGTATCTAAGGAAATTAGTATACAAATATAGAATACAAGAGAACACTTAGGGGATATAATCGCAATTCGCCTTCGTATAGGGAAAGGATAGGTTAACATCCTTAACTACTACAACCTATCTAGCCCTACTAGAGACTACGTACTAGGCACCCTCCTACTAGTAGAGGAAGCAACCCGGGGAAAAGAGGGAGAGGAGATTATTCTACTAGGGGATTTCAACCTATACTACCTTAGATAGGGAGGGAACAACGCCTAGAACCAACATTAGGTAGTAGATTACCTTATTACAATTATAGAGAAGGCCTACCTCGACCTACTACTAGAGCTAGGCACGATTATATAGGAAACTCCTAGGAGCTATTAGACACTAGACCTAGTATTTAAGACTATAGGAATCTAACAAAATGTACAAGAATACAGAACAAGGATAGACCTAGAAATAGGATTAGACTATATACTAATCTAGACTACAATCCTATAGGCTCCGACTAGTACTAAAGCCTAGATATAAAGACTACAATAGAAAAAGGTAGACTAGGACAAGATTAGGGCTAAGGTAAAGAAGGAGGCATAAGGAATCTCTACTAAAGTAATAGACATATCGGAATAGCTCGATGCGATAGCCTAAGAGGTCTAAGAGATACTTACTAGGATAATCTAAGAGGACATCTTAAAGGCTAGACCGTCTAAATATGCTACGATAACCTAGTCATAGGAGTATAGCAAAGCGGTAAAAAGGATAAGAAGCCTAAAGAGGAAATGGAGCTAGGAAAGAATAGAAGGGGCCCTAGTAGTATACCTAATAGCCTTATAGGCTAAAGGTAGGCAAATTAGGAAAGATAGGAATCTAGGCTAGAGAGACATAGTCAAAGAAATCACTAAGGACCCGAACAGGATCTAGAAACTAGCTAAGTAGGCTAGGGAAGGGGTAGGACAAAGATACCCCCTTCTATAGTTCCTAGAGATTAAGGACAAGGATGGCAGAATGCAAATAGAAAACTAAGGGAAAGTAGAAGTACTAGCCTAGCACTTCTTCCTAGAGCCGAGGGTAGCTAACCTAGAAGACATACAAGATACATCCTACCTAAGCCTATTCTAGGTAGAGGAAGAGGT
>LFZO01000843.1:1287-18927 GCA_001578225.1 Pseudocercospora musae
TATCTATATATAGCTATAGTAAGGCCTATAATAATATATAGGACTAAAGTCTAGATAATACTAGAAGGACTACCTCGACATAGAAAAGGGGCTACCTTAAGGCTAGAAAAGATCCTAAACTAGGCCCTAAGATATATTATAGGAGTATATAAGAGTATAGTAGAAGGGATCCTCTAAAGGGAAATACAAATCCTACTCCTCTATATATATATATATATATATATAAGAGATAGCAAGATAATAGTTAGTTAAGGTAAAAGATAAATCTACTACTAAGTATATCTAGGAGAGATATAAGGAGATCTAGAATAAATATAGGAGAAGTAGGGATATAGCCTAGGTATAAGACCTAAAGATAAGATAGAGAGAGATAGTAGAATAGGTTAATAAATAGACTAGGGAATATATCCGATAGGGGAGAATAATACCTAAATTATAGTAGATGTACTAGAGATAGAATATATAATAGGAAAGCTAAGTTAGGAAAAGGTAGATATCTTAATAGGGCTAACAACTCCCTATAGTCTAGTAAGAAGGGCTAAAGGGTAAGGAACTATACTAGGGATAGTTAAGAAAATAGAGTACGATAGTAATCCTAATTAGGACCGAATACATTAGCTTAAATATATATCTTATAAGGAGGAGGGTTCTAGGCAAGATACTAGAGTATATATATAGATATAGGACCTAGATACCTAAGTATATTATACTCTTCTACCTAGAGAGATAAAGAATAAGGAACTAACTCCTCTAAAAAATAGGGTCGTTATAGTAGAAAATTACCTAGACCAAGAAGGACCTAAATAAAGTAACTAGATAGATAATTAAGGAGGGCCTCCTTAAGTAGTTCTCCCTTATAAAGGAGGAGCTAGAGTAGGAGGAGGAGGAAGGTAGGAAGTAGGAACGAGAGCCTAGTAAGAGGAAGGAGTAATAGAGATCCTCTCTATATCCTATAGCCTAAATAGACATAAGAGGTAGGGATAGAATCCTATATAGTAGGAAGGAGGCGAAGGGTTTTATACTAGAGGCTATAGGCTAAGGGCTTTTACCTTCAAAGATAGATAGGGATAGCTACTTGTCTAGTAGTTAGAATAGTATAGTAATACAAGAATTTACTACTATATATTTATATTTAAATTAACCTAATCTACTTCCTATATTTAAAAGTATAGCTAATAGGACTAATTTAGCTTAGATAGTCTTAGTAGTAATATTCCTATTAATAAAAGGTATAGTAATAAAACTAGCTTCTATAGATCTAGAGTAGTATATTAGTATATAGTATTAAGAGGGGATTTAACTTACGAGAATGAACATAATATAGAATAAAAGAGTAGCGTTAGCTACTAGTAGAATTAGTATAGTATTAGGGGCCTTATAGGACTAAATAGTCTAGATCGCTACCTTATAGGTATTAATCCTCCTTTAATCTATGTATATCGCTCGTTTAGAAAGAGGACTAGCGCGAGTACTAGTAGCTACGAGAGTTAGCCCTCCTCCTCCTTCTCCTCCTTAGATAGCTAATATATAGATACTTGTATTCTAGTATCGCCTAATACTAGAGTTAATAAGGGGCGAGTTCGTAATCTCTAGGTTCGTCTCCTACTTAGTTAAAGTAAGACTTATTTAAATAAAGTCTACTTCGTTAGATACTAAGATATATAGTAGGGATAGAAAATAATAATTAGTAATTAAATAGTTTAGAATATATAACTATAGGTAGAAAAGCTCTAAGGCGTTAGACTAGTCTATAAAAGATATATATATTAAAGTAAAATCCGCGATCCGATCTACTAACTAGCCTTACTAGTTATTAGTAGATAGGTAGGAGCTATACTAGAAGATTAATAATTTTTATACTTTGTAATAAGAGAGTCTACTAAGCCTAGTCCTTGTATAGCTAGTTAGTTTACTTAATATAGACCTCGCTAGGATTAATATAGAGTATATATCTATTACTATTAATAATGTAATATAGATAGTCTATATATACGTAATAGTCTCTTCTAGCCTAAAGTTGCCTCTTATTCGTATACCTTCTTATAGGTTTAAATAGGTTAAATAGGCTTTAGATAGTAGCTACGTAGCTAGAATAGTAACTCTAATAGTTAACTATATAGCTAAGATAAAGGCTATTATTAATAAGGCTATATACCTACCTAGAGGCTAAAGATTATTTAGGCCTATCTATACTCCCTTTGCCTATTCTACTTCTCCTAATAATAGAACCGAAAGAGGACTTATAGACTATAGAGAAGATCCTTTCTATACTATAGATATTATATACTTTTATTAGATCTACTAACTTAAGGCTATAATATATTCTTAGGTTAAGGATACTAGTTTTAGTAATTCTTTCGTAACTAGAGTCTATAAAAACTATTACGTTTAGTTATAAAATAGCTTCTAAGTAGCTATTATTACTAGGCCTACTTAGTTATTAGCCTTGTATTAGATAATTTAATATATACTACTTACGTTAGATATTAAAATCCTATAGGAAAGTCTTTTATAATAAGTCTTTCTATATACTACTTATAGCCTTAAAGTCTTACTATTATCTCTATTAATATATACTATATAGGCTATTAGTAGATTACGATATAGAACCTAAGCGTTCGATATCGTATTTTAAGAATTACGATAAAATATTGCGAAGGTAGATACTACCTCTATATCTATATTCTTACAATTCTCGAGATACTCTTTAGAATATTCTCTTACTTATTACTTCTATATATTAGGGGCTAGGTATATAGTAACGTATAGAATACCTATCTAATCGATAGTATAGTAGATAGTAGAACTAACAAGTATCTCCTAAAAGGATTGTATAGTAGGCTAGGTAAAAAAGGCTATACAAGTTACGTATATTCTATATATATACTTAGTATATACTACTTAGTATACTTAGGGCTTAGTAAGAGACCTTACCTTATCGAGATCCTTATAATTATTCCCTTTCTCCTAGTATAGCTATTCCTAGCTATAGATAAACCTAACTCTCTATTAAGCTATCCTATCTACGTATTCTCTTATATCTCTAGTACTTCGAATACGCCTCGTATACGTTACTACCTTAGGTAGCTAGTTACTATATAAAAACTCTTCGTTATTATATAGTAGAATTCTTATATTCACTACTAGTAACGTTACTAGGCAAGTCTAGCGTATTCCTAAGAACATATTAATTATTATTATTAGTAACTAGGTAGCCTATATATAAATAGTATCTATAGTCTATCTAAAAACTTTCCCTATTTCTAAGCTTTCTACTAGTATTATACTAAGACCTCGCTAGTACTACGCAAGCTCCTCTAATATACTAACTAAATAATTTTTATATTCCTCTAGACTAGATTGAGGAGCGCCTAGTACTATATACTAACTATATATATTACTTTCTCTTCGTACGCGTTACGTCTACTAATTACCTAACTTTTCTAGAGATTAAGAATTCTCTTAATAGCTACTACTATAACAAGAACAAGATTACTAGTAATAGTATACTACTTAAGCGTAACCGTAGCGTAGATAGCGTACTAGCTACTATTAATAGTCTAGACTTAGTAGCTATCTTAGAGTATATTAATATTAATCTCTCTAGTCTAGTAGAAATTAGCTATTAGGTACGTATCTTTCTTACATTCCTATTACCTATTAAGTATATACTAACTACGATAGAACCTTACCTTAAAGGGGACTTATACTACTATAGTAGTAGTCGATACTACTATAGGCTTTATAACTATATCTAAGGAGAGTAGGGATTCTAATAGTTACGATAGTAACTAGCTCTATAGAGCTAGTTAGTAGATTATACGCCTATAGCGCGTAAGCGTTATAAACGTATTATTTCTTTTATTCTAAGCTAGACTAAATGTTCCTATTAAAAGCGTAGCGAGTATATACTATTAATCTTATCTTATCTTATTCTTATATTCTCTAGCTACGTCTTGCCTACGCCTTAAATACGTTAAGCGCTACTAAGTCTTCTATATAATCTACTAGTTCCTAAGTATTATAGTCTTCTAGCTAGCCTATCTACCTAACAAGGTAGTAAGTCTCTCCCTTCTATATCTTCTTCTTTACGATTTCTTCTATATACTACTCGTCTATATCCTCTACGACTAGTATACTAACCTTATACTCCTTGCCCTTACGTCCTTTCTAAGGCTCGAGTAGAGATATATAGAAAACATTATAGATTCTTATACTAGTAGATAGTACTAAGCGATAGGCCTATACTTCTACTACGTCGATAATACGAAATAGGCTAAGATACTTTAGGCTAAGCTTCTTTCTAGATAGATCTAGTCTAATATTCTTAGATAATAATAGTACTAGGTTACTAATACTATACTTCTAAGCCTTATAGTTAGTATTATAGTACTTAGCTTAGTATTCTACTATAGTCTTCTAGTACTATATACGCGTCTCGTATACTTTTCGTAGTCTTTCTATAGCGTTAATTACTACTAGTATCCTTCCTTTAGATAGCTTATCCTAAGCTATAGGCAATAATATAGGAGTAATATCTAGATTATATCTATATAGTATTTAGAATAGGCTTATACGTAGCGTAGGATATATACTATAATTATATATAAACTCTATCTACGAGAGCTAAGATACCTCGTCTACCTAGTTATCTAAATAATAATATCTTAGATACTACTCTAGTATCTAGTTAGTACGTTTAGTCTACCTATTAGTCTATATATTACGATTATAGGCCTAGTTAGCCTATCTAGAGTCGAAATAGGCTAAGAAGGGCTAGGATAGCCTATCTTAGCCTATAGGTATATATCTTCTCTCTAGATATCTCTCTTCCCTTTCTTCTTTAGTAATTCGAGTAGTTCTAATCGAGTACTATATACTATATATTATATATTCCTTTTATTTACGAATTGCTCTTCTAAAGTATACTATATAGTACTTAGAATAGTATAGAAGAAAGTAAGGGCCTTAGTATCGAACCTAGTTAGCTAGGATAATAACTAGGAAAACTTTCCTAATACTAAATAGAATAATAATTCCTCTATCCTAACTAATAACTCGCTAGAAGATACTATCGATAGTAACGAGGAGTAGGATAATACTAAAGAAGACCTAGACAATAAGGCCCTAGTAGTCTAGCTCTAATATAAGGAAGAACGAGCTAAATAGGCCGAGTAGTACCTCGAATTAGCCTATCTTAGGAAAAGGATAGCCGATATAGCTTAGGAAGCCTTCCTTCTTATAGACTAAGGAAGTATTTAGCTAAACGTAATCCCTACTAGACTATTCTCTATACCTATAGGATTAGCTATTCCTAAGGCAAGGAACCTCTATATATTCGAGGATAAAGGATATAGAGACTACGACTAATAGGTTAGAGACTATAACTATATCTTTAGGTAGATCCCCTATATCTATTCTATAGAAGAAATAAAGATAGACCTAGCTAAGGAATAGATAGAGAGGAAATAGTAAGTTAAATAGAAACGATATACTAGGTATTTAGATCTAGAGGAGTATATCTAGGAAAAAATAAAGTAGGTAATACTAGACTCTATAGGGACGAAGGAGGAACGCTACTAATTAGTCCTAGATAGACTAAAATAGGCTAACTAGGATAGTCGTACTCTATCTAAGCTACTAGACTATATAAAGATCTAATAGGATAAGGTCGAAGAGGATCGTTAGAACTATATAATATATAACTTCGTTATAGCTATAGATAAGAGGATCTAATACTATATCGAGATAGGCTAATAGTACTTCTAGACCTTAATCGAAGTAGAAGAGATAGTAAACGCCTACTACTACTCGCTAGAGAATAAGTATAGGTCCTATAGGGATAAAGACTAGGGCAATAAGAAGCGTAGTTACTCTAACTTAGATAATAGTACTACTAGCTTAGTATTAGATAAGCTACCTAGAAACTCTAGAGGCTATAGCTAAGGAGGGAAAGGTCGAAGCTCTCTATAGAGATACTAGAATACCTATAATAGGTCTAAGAAGGACTAAGAAGTTCCCTAGTACTAGTACTATAGCGAGATAGGCTATAAGAGGCCCTAATGCCCTATCTATAATCTAGAGTCGAAAAAAGATAAACCTACCTAGTAGTCCTCCTAGCTATAGTAGGCTAGGTTATCTATACTAAGGAATAGAGTAGGAGTATAGAGCCTATTAGACTAAGACGGATCGACTAGGACTAGTTTTAGTTAATCTAACTAGACGTTAAGCTATAATAGGATAAGAACTCCTATATACTTAAAGGACTTATTAATTATAGCTTCTAGGCTAATATCTTAGATAGTATAGTAGCTAAGAAGGCTAGCCTTATCCTAAGTAATATAGACGCCGAGTAGTATAAGATCCTTAATAGCTAGTTACTAGCTATAAGTAGCAAATACTATATATTCTATATAGTATCGGATACAAGTAGTTAGTAGTAAGGCTATATAGACAATTTCGCTATAGGAAGGATCTATAGCTTCGTTATTATACTAGGCATACCCTAGCTAGTATAGTAGAACTCTTTAATTAACTTTATAGCTAAGATAGCTATCTAGAGGAGAAAGGGGACTCGTAAATAGCGTACCTATACTATATCGGGCCCTTCTAACTTCTTTAAGGCTATATTAGACGAGGACATATATCTCTTCGTAATATCGATAGTTAAGATAGACTAAGATAATCTAAATAGCCTCCTACTAGAGTATAAATACCTCTATAGAATATTCGAGAAGAGAGACGCGTCCCTACTCTCTAATTATAGTCCCTACGAGCTATCTATTAATCTAGTAGAAAATACGACTCCTCCTTATAATCTATTATATAACCTCTTAGAGACTAAATTAGTAGTCCTAAGGAAATACCTCGACGAATACCTCGCGAAGGGCTAGATCTATCTACTAAAATCCCTAGTAGATACTAGTATCCTCTTTACTAAAAAGAAAGATAATAGCCTCTAACTATGTATTAACTACTAGGATTTAAACGCTATTATAGTAAAGAATCGATATCCCTTACCTCTTATATAGGAGTCTTTAGATCGTCTTACTAAGGCTTAGATCTTTATAAAGCTTAATATTCGAGATGCCTACTATAGGATCTATATTAAGTAAGGGAACGAGTAGAAGACTATCTTCTAAACAAGATATAAATACTTCGAGTATATAGTAATACTATTTAGGCTTATAAACGCCCTAGTAGTATTCTAGAGCTATATCCTTAGTACCTTGTTAGACCTAGTAGATACGATCTATATCGTCTACCTAGACGATATCCTAATATACTTCTAGAACCTAGAGGAATATATCTAGTACGTTACTACTATCCTTAAGAGACTCTAATACTATAAGCTATATACGAAACTTAGTAAGTACGAGTTTAGTAGAAACTAGATTAGGTTCCTTAGCTATATAATTATCCTAAATAGGATCGAAATAGAGCTAGAAAGGATTACGATAGTTAGGGAGTAGCCTAAGCTAAGGAGTATAAGGAATATACGTATCTTTATTAGGTTTACTAACTACTACTAGTATTTTATTAGGCACTTCTTCTAAATAGTAGCCCTACTAAATTGGTTAATAGAACGAGGACCTAATATAGCGAGGAATAGGCGAAGGTAACGTAAGGAAGAGTTATAGTAGCTCTCCTTATATATAGAAGCAAGATTAGTATTTAACTAGCTTAAGGAGGTATTCTATATAGTCCTAGTATTAAAGTACTTCGACCTATCCTAACTAATTAGGATCGAAACGGATGCCTCGACCTATACTATATTAGGCATTATAATACAATAGTATAAGTATAAAGTTAAGATATACTAGTTCCTAGTCGCCTTCTTCTTATAGAAGATAAATAGTATAGAAAGGAACTATAATATCTATAATAGTAAAATACTAGGAATAGTCGAGTACTTTAAGTACTAGTATTACTACTTAGAGGATATATAGTATTAAGTAGAGTTTATTATAGACTATAACAACCTTAGATAGTTTATAATAACTAAGGAGCTAATAAGGTAGCAAGTTCGCTAGGCCGAGTAGTTTACTATATTCGACTTCTATATCTTATACTATCTAGGAAGGAAAAATAGAATAGCTAATAGGGCTATTAGATATCCTAACTATATAAATATTAACTACTCTAGCTACTAGCTAAACGAGGAGGACTTATATACTTCCCTTAAGAGGCTATAGAGGTAACTTGTAGATAGGGAGCCCTAAGATAGATTAATAAGAATTGCCTTAGTATAACGAGGACTAGAAGAATATAGCAAGCCCTTCGTCTACCTTGCTAGAATAGCCAAGGTTAGGGAGATATAGAATAGCCTTACAAATACTATTTAGATAGTACTAGAGACTAACGCTAAGGTAATTAGGATTAAGATAGCTCTCTAGAGTAGAGACGAGTTATAATAGCTATAGCTAGCGCAATAGAAGGAATCCTAAGGGTTCCTCTTCTACTAGGATACAATATATATACTAGTAGGCCTACTTTGCCTAGAAACGCTCTAGCTCTACTATAACGATCCTATATTAGGATACTTTAGATTCGAGAGAATCCTATAGCTAGTATAGAGAGGATACTACTAGCCTAAAGTTAGGTACTATATTAAGGATTATATACGTAGCTACAAGGCGTATATCTAAGTAAAGCTATAGAGGCATTTATCCTATATATAGAGAAATCCTCTAAGGTACTATAGAAGGATCTAACTCTCGACTTCGTTATAGATCTATCTCTAAGTACTAT
This sequence comes from Pseudocercospora musae, assembly GCA_001578225.1. Classification (NCBI taxonomy): domain Eukaryota; kingdom Fungi; phylum Ascomycota; class Dothideomycetes; order Mycosphaerellales; family Mycosphaerellaceae; genus Pseudocercospora; species Pseudocercospora musae. Next base: position 10,039 of record LFZO01000843.1, read on the forward strand.
CCTAGATTAGACCTACGATAGTATCCTCGTTATAGTAGATAGGTACTCTAAGATAGCCTATTATATTAATAAGTAGAACCTAAACCTATACATATCTAAGGGCTAGGTAGTATAGGAAGGAACTATAGGTAGTATAATCTATTAGGCTAAGGAAAGCTATACTAGGTAGACTATCTATTTATAGTAGCTATAGAGGTAGTAGGTAGTAATTAGAGCTCTATAGTAGAGGTATAAGAAACGTAACTAGTAATATATACTAGACGAAGATTAGTAATATCTCTCCCTAGTAGGAAGAGGACTATATATACTAATCGAGGCCCCTACCTAACTCGGTAGACAAGTATATCCTAGTTACTAGACAATATCCCTCCCTTTCTAGATATCTAACTAGATATAATACTACGATTATGTATATAGCGAATAAATAGATAGATAGTAATTATATTACTATACTATTCTAACTACTAGATAAGTAGCTATCCTTTATTTATTCCTTAGGAGGGAAAAAGCCCTTTACTCTACCTTCCTAACTTCCTTAAAGCCCCTACCGGTTTTGTACGGCGTTAAAAACCTCTACGCTCTATTATACTATTAAGGATACTAAGCCCTACCCTTGTTTATACTAGTCTTTTAAATATTGAGAGGTCCCTATATCTCTATCGTCTTAACTAGATTATATCTACCTCCTCGAGTTTAATATCCTTTTCCTTAACTTATTCCTTTATAGCTTTAAACTAGATAGGAGGGATATCTAGTTTAGGGGATAGGGTAGTATCCCTATTCCTTTCCTTCCCTTCCTCCCTTTCCTTTTAATATAGGCCTTTATTATTCCTCCTACTTTCTAGTTAACTTCTATATTAGCTCTCTACTAACTATAAACTACCCCTACCCTTACTTAGTATCTAGTTACGTAACCTATATTACTAGAAATTAGACTCCCTACGTTAGCTTCTATATTTAGGTATTCTTTGTAGGCTACCTTATATATAGTATAAGGAGTAGTTTGTATTAGATACCTAGCCTTTAGAACTAATATTATTGCCCCTATAGGAGCTAGGGCTTAGGAGGCAAGTCTAGGGCTATACTTCCCTAAGGGCTATAGGCTATAGGGTTTACTAACTACTTTGTCCTCTATATGTCCTCCTCCTTCTAGTAATCTTTAAAACCTCCTCTTTAGTTATTCCTCCCTTCTCTTCGAGGCAATTAGTCCTAGGTTACTACTCTAGTTCCTTATCCCTAGGGTAGATTCCCTTCCTAGAAAGGTTAGCCTATCGACTCGGTATTAGTTCCTATAATAGTTATAGCTATACTAGGCTCGATAGCTAGCCGAATAGTTTTCTAAATAGCTAGTCGCCTTAGAGCTAGACTCCTTTTATCTAGGCGCTTACTCTTAGAATTGCTCCGAGTAGGAGAGATTTAGCTCTATCGACGATAACGATAACGTCGTTACCTCTAGGTTCGTAGCTAGTACTACGTATAGGTACTCTCCTTCGCTAGCCTAGCTACCTATATAGTTAGTATAGATATCCTTAATCTCTATCTTAAAATCTATCTCTTCGTCTCTACTATTACTACTAGCTAATTTAGTATCTTCCTTAGCTACTATAGCCTCGAGGCATAACCCCTCCTATCTATATTCCTTTTCTTACTAGTATAGCTTAGCTATCTTAGTAGCTTACTCTATCTTAGTAGCTTACTCTTACTATAGGTAGGTTTATTAAGTAGTAGTATAATGTAGCCTAGTACTCTTCTAGGTAGTAAGCTCTCGGATAGCTACCTCGTCTACTACTAGACGTCCCAGTAGGTTGGGTACAACCCGAGAATTTGGGTTCGGGTTCGGTTTCTTGGCAGGAACCGGACGATTGGTGTGGGTTCGGGTACAGAACCCACTACAACCCGAACTTGACAAAACTCGACCAAAGTTGTCGCAATCTAGCTCCTACCCTTTTGATAGTATGTATTGCATATGTTAGTCGTCGCATCGCGTTAAATTGCGACCGTAAGAAGTGTGTAGCCGGCCATGTAGCCGGCCTTCAGTTCAGAACCCGAGGAATTTCGGGTTCTTGGCGCTATACCCGGACAATCGGGTTGGGTTCGGTTTCAAAACCGAACCCAACCCGAACCAACCCACTGGGACGTCTATCTACTACCTTCTATACTTTAGCCTAGTAATAGATTACTTAGTACTAAGATAGAGTAATAATTAGTATAATACGAGTAGGTCCCTCGATAATAAACCTAGAGCTACTAATATAGTATTCCTTATTAGCTAGTAGCTATACTACCTCCTATCTATCTAGATTAATAGTAGTAATCTCCTTCTTATACTTCTTATAATACTTCGAGTCGAAGTTACTATTAGTAAACGTAAGGCTTAGGTTCTACTAATCTATCTTCTTAGGAGTAGATATTACTTAGTAGATTATTATCTTACTAATAAGCTTAGCGCCTTATCGATAGTTCTTATTCTTATTAACGAAGATAGTAATATTCTTAGCTTACTCTATACTATTATAGGCGAAGTCGACTAGGCTCTATAGGAGTACTATTAGACTATCCTAATACTTAAGGATTATAGTTAGATAGTTAAGTTAGTAGTAGATATTAATATCCTACTCCTCGATAATAGTAAGTAATAGATAGGCCTTAGAGAGCTCTTTGCCCTCGAGAACTAGGTTCTTAAAATCGATAGTCCTACCTATTTCGTAGTATAGACCTATTATACTAGTAGTAACGATAACTAATAGGCTCTCGCTAGCCCTATCGAGGATAGTAAGTAACTATCGAGTTACCTCGATCTTTGCCTAGTAGTTAGTAATACCTATAATAATCTTAAAGATATTAGTAAGATTAGTAACTTAGGTAAGCTTACTATTCTCTAGAACTATAAAGATCCTAAGTAAAGTAGTCCTCTAACGTAGTTAGATAATAGTAGTAGATTAACTAAATCGATAGATAGTTAAAGAAGAAGTAGAGGAAGCTAGGTTAGTAGAAACTAGTTACTATTCCTTAGCTATATTAGAAGCTTAGTTAGTTAGGAGAGGAAGGAATAGATAAGTAGATATAGGCGTCTATTTATAAGGGCTTTAGAATAAAGATTATAGGTAGATATTTACTTATAACTATAGGTATATATATATAGGTAATTACTTAGAGTTTCGAGTAAATTTATACTTAAATAGTTATACGTATATAGGCATATAGGTAGCCTATCCTATAACCTTAGGAAATAAAGTTTTACTTTCTCGGTACTTCGTATATATTCCTAGTTATAGTATCGCTCCTATTACCTATCTATCTAATAGTAGTCTAAGTTAGTATATTGCTATTAGTTGCCTTATAACCTAGCTTTCTACGAAACGTCCTAAATGAGTTTTCGCTAATAACTTCCCTAGGGATTATTAGATCGCAAGATTCCCTTCTAATCTACTAATCGTCCTATAGTAGTCTATATAAAAGTAGTCTATACTCCTTTTATATAGGTTTCTCGAAACCTAGTTTATCTAGGTATCTATTTTCTTTTATACTACTTATAGATAGGATAGTAGTTACCCAACTAGTATAGTTGTCTATAAATACTAGTATTAGTCTATAATAAGTAATCGGATCTCTAGCTAATAAGGCTTCTATAAGCTCCTCCCTTTCTATATATCTCGCTTAGCTACTACTATATATATAGAACTAATATATTATAGAACTATAGTAGAGAAATAGCTTAGTAGCTAAAAGCTCCTACTAATTACTTCCCTAGGAATTATTATAAGTCGAAATCCTAAAGGTAAATCCTAAAGACCTACTAACTCTAAACGCAAAACAAGTATAAAGGAAATATACTTAGTAGAATAATATTATTATAAATAGAATCCTTAGAAACAATAACCTCCCTTAAGGATACTCTAAATATCTAGTTATAGATCGTCTCTCCTACTAGTTAGTACCTCTAGGACTTTAGGATCTTCCTTAGTAAACTAGTTATTATCCTTATTATTAGACTCGTAGTCTAGTTTCTATATCTAGTCTAGCTAAGGCTTAATATTAGTATTAGTCTTAGCTTCTAGTTCTAGTTAGTTATATATAAGACTAAGCTAAATAAAACTAATCTATATATATCTATTCCTTTCTTCTTAACTTATTACTAATAGCTTACTAAGCCTTACCTACGGATATGCAAATCGTTCTAGTAGCTTAGTATTTAGTATAGTATAGCTAGTAAAGGAGAGTACCTATATATAGTACTAGCTACGAACCTAGAGGTAACGACGTTATCGTTATTATCGATAGAGCTAAATCTCTCCTATCTAGCGTATTCCTAAGAGCGAGTACCTAGGTAAAAGAAGTCTAGCTCTAAGACAACTACTTCTTAGTCGAAAACTAGTAGCTACCTATCGAGCCTAGCGTAGCTATAACTATCTATAAGAACTAATACTAAGTCGATAGGCTAATCTTTCTAGGAAGGGAATCTATCCTAGGGCTAAGGAACTAGAGTAGTAACCTAGGACTAATTGTCCTAAAGAGAAGGGAGGAATAACTAAAGAGAAGCTTTTAAAGACTACTAGAAGAAGGAGGAAATATAGAGGATAAAGTACTTAGTAAACCCTATAGCCTATAGCCCCTAGAGGAGTATAGCCCTAGATTTGCTCCCTAGGCCCTAGCTCCTATCCTAGGGACATAAATACTAGTTCTAAAGGCTAGGTATCTAATACAAACTACTCCTTATACCGTATATAAGGTAGTCTATAAAGAATACCTAAGTATATAGACTAATATAGGAAATCTAATTTCTAGTAGTATAGGTTATATAACTAGATACTAATTAAGGATAGGGATAATTTGTAGCTTAGTAGAGAGCTATAGTAGAAGTTAACTAGAAAATAGGAGGAATAATAAGGACCTATATTTAAAGGGAAGGAAGGAAAGGGAGTAAAGGAATAGGAATACTATCCTATTCCCTAAACTAGATAGCCCTCCTACCTAGTTCAAAAGCTATAAAGGAATAAGTTAATAAAGGATACTAAACTAGAGAAAGTAGACATAATCTAGTTAAGATTATAGAGATATAGGGAACCTCTTAATATTTAAAAGACTAGTATAAATAAGGATAGGGCTTAGTATCCCTAATAGTATAATAGAACGTAGAGGTTTTAACGCTATATAAAACCGGTAGGGGCTTTAAGGAAGTTAGGAAGATAGAGTAAAGGGCTTTTTCCCTCCTAAGAAATAAACTAAGGATAGCTACTTGTCTAGACTTAGAATAGTATAGTAATATAAATACTACTACTATTTAGTATAGTATTTAGATCTTTATAGAAAGGATTAAGGTCTCTAGTAATATTTTCTATATCTACTAAGACTTCCTTATCTATTTAAGGAGGTATAGTAGATTCCCTTATAAAGTCTAACTTCTTTAGGTTTGCCTATAGCTATATATACTCAAGTATAGAGCTATCTAATTCCTAAAGTCGATAGGCTACGCTATTATAGAGTACTTCTTAAACGCGATATAGTCCCTTCTAGTAGAAAGCAAGCTTATACGAAAAGCTCGTCTTTAATTATAATTAGAAGATAAGAACAAGATTCCCTTCCTTAAAGGGAGTATAGTTAATATTCTAAGTATTATCGAAGTACTACTTTGTCTCTTTATAAAGGCGCCTCTAGCGAGTAAGGCCTTCTTCGATAGTACTAGTCATTTCCTCGAGAGCCTTAGTATATAGGTATAGTAGATCGGAATAGTTCCTAATAGAACCCTAGTTAAATATACTATAGATACGATATATAAGTCTAATAGATAGAACTATCTCCTAGTCTATTATAACTTTAGTAGGCGTAAGACTAGTTATCTAAATAGTAGTTATACGATTAGTCTATATAATAGCGGATATATAGTTAGTAATAGGTATCTACCTATCTACTCTATTTGTAAGCTTAGTAATAGTATCGAGAAGGGCTTTATATCTAACTTTAACTATAGTATTCAACTTAGGATAATATAACGATATCTTAACTATCTTAGCTCTATAGCTAATAATTAGGACTTGGATCTCTTTAGTAAAATTAGTTAGAGTATTATTAAGTACTATCTTAGTAGGGATATCCTATCTATAAAAGATCTCCTTCTATAGGAACTTAGCTATATATACTATAGTAATCTTCTTCGAGGAGAAATAGAAATATTATACTTCTAGCTATCGAGATAGCGCTTCCCGAGCTACTAGTATACTATTGTTACTATTAATATAAATAGTATCTATATACTAGTACTCCCTAACCGACTACTAAGTAGATATCTAAAGCTTATCTACCTAGTAGTAACTATTATAGAATATATACTTAGGATAGCTTTTATAGTATCTAGAGACGTTAGCCTAGACTCTATCCTACTAATACTACCTCCTTAGAAGGTTAAAGGTTCCTTTAGTAGCTTAGTATCTAGTTTCTTCGTAAAGGGTATATAAGATCTCTTATCTAGCTTTAGCATTATTAATAATCCTCTAAAGTAGTACGTTAACTATAGAATACTACTATAGATATCTATCCTTAACTATTAACTAGTATACTTGCTTAATAATATAGTAATACTAACTCCTAGATACTCCTAGAGCTTTTCTACTATATATAAGGAAATAGGCGATATAGTAGGAATTATTAGAGTATTCTCTATCTAGAATATTAATATACTCTATTTCCTTAGTCCTTTCCTCGTTATCTATATTAGTAGTAGTAGTATCTCTCTCGATAACTAGATAGGCATTAATATAAAAGGACGAAAAGAACGTTTAGTTAATTACTATATCTACGTCCTCCTATTCTTATATCTCTACGATATCGTTATCTATAATAGGCTTATAGGATAAGATATCTATAGTAGAGTATTACTTTCTAGGAATATAGATAGTATTAAAGTTAAAGAGGTAGATCTATACTACCTATCTAGCTATAGCTAAATTTAGTAGATTAGAAGCTACTCGATTAAGCTAGTAGACTAAGGTATTTGTATCTACCTTAAGCTAAGAGTAGATACTAAATAAATAAGGCCGAAACTTCTTTAGTACCTTATAAACTCCTAGATACTCTTACTTACTAGTATTATATCGAGCTTCTATAGGATTCTAGAGACTAGACTCGTATCGTACTAGATACTTTATAATATAAACCTTTATTATTAACCTTTTAGATAAGTATATAGATACTAAATTAAGATATAAGCTATTTTCTATAACTCTTAAGCTATTAATAATAAAGTTAATTATAATATTTAAATATAACGATATAATATAAAGGAATTTTTTTATATTACTATTTAATATTTATTTAATATTAAAAGTAAACTAAATCTTTTTTTTTATAAATAATTATATTACTTATTCTTTTATTATTAATACCTTTACTAGGTATATTTATAATTAGTAGTATTTTATACCTTAATAAAACAAAAGGCTACTTATTATTAACTTTAAATTATCCTAATATAATTTTATTTAAAAATTCATTAATTGTAATATAATTATTAAATTTATATTTAAATATAAGGAAATTATAAATTGCCCTAAAAATAATGTAAAGTATATTATATACTAACTTTTAAAAAACTCGTTTTTTTAAGAATTATTAGCTTATATATCTAACCTTAGAGGTATAATCTAAAAAGAGTTTTTTATTCGCTTTATTTAAAACTTCGTAAAGTGTTTCTAAATCTAATTTAAGCTACCTTAAAGTTTTCTTCCTTAAAAGATTAGTTTTCTAAATATAATTTATTATATTTAACTAAAGATATTCCTTTATAATAAGATTTAATAGGTATACTACCTATATAAAACAAATTGTTTTCTATACTAAACTTATATAGAAAATAAGATTTATTAAAGTTAAAATTATAAGATTTAGCTAGCTCTCTTAAACTAGAGTTTAAAATAGTATAACTATCTTTGATACTTAATTTACTATCTTCTTATTTATAATAGCTATTACTAAAGATAAGTATATTATTAATCTTTTACTATATTTTATCTCTAATATATATACTTTTATAAGTAGAAGAGTTCGATACTCTAATATATCTAACTCCTAGGCTAAGGCGCTAACGCCTACGAGTATAGGAGATACGAGTCTATCTCTCTAGAAACAATATCGCGATAGTAGATCCGAGGAAAGGTAGAGGAAGGGAGGGATCTAGCCTCTATCCTAAAGCTAGACTAAAGGCTAACCAATACCTAAACTAGGTCCTAAAGGCCTAAAAGAATAGCCTAATTAGCTAAAAACGAGTAGAAATATCTAAAGGAACCTATAAGCCCTAATAGAAGATATCTAGAAGGTACTAGATACTCCCTAGGCCCTAGATTCCCTATCCCTCCTCTCCCTCCTCTAACGAGCCTAGACCTAGCTCCTATACTAATTGAAAGATACCGATACTATAGACATCCTCCGAACCTATCTATAGAACCTCTAAACTACGAAAACATCCGAACCGAGAATATAGGTATAGGCCATCTCCTAAGGCTAGCTAGCTATACTAAGTATATAGAAAATCCCCCTTAAAAGTTATATAATTATAATAAGGGTTAGCTATAGGAAAGAGTAAGAAAAGATAAAAGGCCTTACTAACTAAGAGATACTTTAGGGACTTAAAGACCTAGGGGTAATCGCTATTAAGAAACTTAAAAGTAGCGATCTACGAGTATTTATAGTATTTAAACCTACTAAAGACAAGTTAACGAATAAACTAGGGTAGATATAGAAGACACTCCCTAGTACTATAGTAGAGGCTCTAATATACTAGGTACTAGTCTATAGCTTTAGGGCCGTAGGATTTAACCTAAGGGACCTAAGCTATATCTATAAGATCTAGGAAGAAAACGGAAGACTCTACCCGAATCTTAGGATATCCTAAGTAGC
>LFZO01000844.1:0-20366 GCA_001578225.1 Pseudocercospora musae
CGGTTACTAAGCTCGTAGTCGCCTTAATATAGTTACTAAGTACTACTACGGATAGTAGGTTAAGCTATACGCTTATCGCGAGCTATCTTGCGTAGTCGTTATAGGATATTAATATCGAAGTTTTCGCAAGGTAAGAATTAGTAATATAGCTTAGAAATTAATAACGTAACCTACTCGAGGTTTCTATAGTAATAGCGACCTAGGCGATACGTAGATACTATAGGACGAGTACTAAGTAGTATAAAAGTAAAGCTTCCTTTATATAGCTAGTAGTATAGCTAGTCTTTTAAGTAACGCTTATAGAACCTAGAAAAAGTCCGGGTTCTAACCCGAAATTAGTATAGGTCCTAGAACCCGAACCTAAACTAATCGTCCGGTTCCTACTAAGAAACCGAACCTAGATCTAATTTCTCGGATTATACCTAATCTACTAGGACGTCTACTCTCCCTCCTTCTCGATACTATTCTTCGCTATATTTAGCTCCTTCTAGACTATCTCGGATCTATCGATAATCCTAACGTTATTTACCGGTCGTAGCGTATCTAGTCTATCTTTTAACGCTCGGTCGAGGTCGTCGTTAAGGGATATTATATAGGCCTTATAGAAGATCTCTATACCTTTCTACTATACGAAGTCGAGGACCTCTTCTTCTTTTATCTAGCCGATCCCTACCTAGTTAGTAGAGATGTTCGATTACGCGGTCCTTACTATAATCCGTTAAGTCTACGAGTAGGGACGCTAGATCCTATAGGCGAGACTATCGAGGGACCGATACCTTATAGTATAGCTCCTTCCTCGACTATCCCGAGGCGTAGTAGATAATCTAGTATCCTTGCCGTCGCCGTCTTCGATTATAAATCGGGCGCCGATTCTATATCGAGCTATCCCGAAAGATAACCCGATAGATATAGTTTAAGTCTATATACTAGCTTCGGTAGAATAGTATCTTAATCCTACGTCTAGGATAGGGTTTCTATAATACGGCTCGGATACTAGCTATAGAACGGACTCTATAGAGCGACGTTATAATAACTTATCTAACGGTAATACTAAGCGTTACTAGGTAATAACTAATTACTCGCGCTAGGAAATATTCTACCTCGTATAGGCGATCTTCGTATAGACCTATAATTCTAAATATCTTCCTATTAGCCTCTCTACTCCTCGAGGCGCTTTAGGTATTCTAATTATAATAAACTCCCTAACCCTAACCCTTACTCTATTATAGTCCGTCTTATCTTCTCGTCTTTTCTAGGTATCTATTAATATCTCGAATCTCCTAGAAGCTAAACTATCGATCGTCGTTAAGGTCCTCCTATAGTATATCTTTAGTATAAGCTATTCGATATATATAGAATAGTATATCGGAGAGATATCGACCGGAGTAGAATAGGCCGGATATACGCTAAATATAATACGTAGGCTAGCTATTACTAGGTACGTTCCTAAAGTAGATAGCGTAGACCTTATACTTCTCCTTAAAGGCCTAGAGGAAAGTCTATTATATATAGAGTAGGAATATATCGGCGGGCTTAGGTCTAATAGTACCTTCTTTAGCTATATAGTTATAGATAAGGAGGTAGTATCCTTGCTTACGTAGGAGCTATACGACCGCGACGGCCTAAGTATACTATACGTCCTAGTTATACTACTCCTACCTCCTAATAGAGTATATAGTAGCTATAGTAGAGAGTACGATCCTTATAGTAGGTATACTATCGTCTAGTCTCTTTATTTTCGTCTAGATAAAGCCTTTAAAAGTATTATCTATACTACTATTAAAATTCCCCTTCTACTTCCCTATAGCGAAGCTAATATTATACGGATAAATATAGATATACTTATTCCTATACCGCTACCGGGCTTCTTCCTAAATCCGAGTAAGGAATCTATCGAGAGCCGGAGTTACGGTAAGGATCTCGGTATCGGTCTAGCGATAGTCTCGCTAGATCTACCGGTAGGTTAAGCTAGATAGGAAGAGGAAGGCGTACGAGAAGGAGCGGATACCTTCTACCTATAGCAATAGCGCTAATTGTAGAACGGGTATATTAGTCGGCGCTCGTAGTAGTATACGCTAGATCGTAGATATACGGCCTCCTTTTAGATCCTATTCGCTAACCCTAAGCTTCCTATAACTCGTACGTTTACTATACGAATTCCTATAAAATAATATCTATCCTATAGCGTATTTCGATACGATATAGGATCTATCGAGAAATTTTTAGTATAGTATCTATATACTATATTACCGGCCTCTCGGCGCTAAGGCTCGTAGCCTTACCTAATTAGCTAGATTTAACTTTACTCTAGACTAGTAGACGTCTATCGAGTAGCGGAAATAACGTTCGATATATCGTTTCCTATATATATACTCGATCGTCTTCGTATATATCGGAGTAGTAGTAATCGCGCTAAATCGATAGTCTCGTCTCTTTCGTATACCTTCTACTCTCCTCGCTCTCTATTCCTCTTATAATAGAGGATAGGGCGGAAGATAGATAGTTCGAACAAGTTCGGCCTCTCTATATAAGGAGGAACTAAGGGTTCTCGTAATAAAATATAAGAGAAGTACGTACGCGCGGCTAGAGGAGGGACTAAGGCTTCTCGTAATTATATAGCGCTTTAGAGAAGTACGTACTCTAAGCTATAGAGTTAAGGAATTAAACCCTCTACCCTAAACTAAACTCTCTAACCTAATCCAAAACCCTTACTACTTCGAACTCTTAAGTATAGACTATATAGTAACTAAGTATAAAGGCTATAGTTAGATAACGTCTCTAGTCGGTATCGTCTAAAACGTCGTCTACGAGACTCCGCTATATAAGGTTAATAGCGTAGATAGTTAGTAAGCCTCCGAGACCGGTAGGAGTAGCCTCTTACTAGATCGTAGTATCTACGTTACCCCTCTAAAGCTTACGCGCTATATAAATCTTAAAGGTAGTATAACTAGAGTAAGTAGCTATTTCGTCGATAGGATTATTCGTATAACCTCGAGGCGACAAGTCGAAGGTACTAAGGAACCGGCCTAGTATACTACTACTATCTATAATAATTTAGCGTAAATCGTTCTAGAGACGGGTACGCTCCCCTTTAGCTAGTATAATTACCCTTTCGTCCTCCCTTTACGTCGTAGCTATCGTCTATTCTTCTAACTTACCCTATCTACTATTAGGACTAACCGAGTACTAGCTAGTAACGATCGCATTATAAGGCATATCCTAGATATACTAACTAGGCGAAGGAGTATCGAAATGAACTATAAGACGATCCCTTAGCGCAAGTAGTATCCGGAGATAAGTAATAACGAGAGGGTAACTATTAGGCTTAAAGTAGTTAAGGGCGAAGTAGACGAGTACGACGTCGAATTCCTCCTTATAGATAGCGAAAGCCTTAACCTTAGCGAGGATACTAGCCTCGCGAATATCGCCTTCCTAGTAGTAATCCCTATATAGTTCTAGAAAGCGGCGGTAAAGCTCGGCGTCTATCCGCGCGAGTAGCGCGCTACTCTTATTAGTAAAGAATATAGGAGGGTTCTTTCTACTAAGGACTTCGTAGATAAGTAAGCTAGCGAGACTAGGTCTATATACGACGTCGAGTATACTCTCGCTAGGCTAAATGTCTACGAGCCTTACTATATACTAGTAGGACTCCGCTCTAGGCTATACTTCCTCTATATAGATCTATATAGTATTCTAGATATCGTAGTAGCCGTTTCGCGCTAGCCGTACGCTACTATAGATACTAGCCTAAAGGATTATATCGTTAACGGTTAGTATATAGTTAACGGTCCGTACTATAGGTAAATAGGTCTACGGTTTAGGCGAATAGATCTATAACGCTATTATAAGGGCTCCTTGCGAGAGAGTTAGTAGATTAGGAATACTCTAGATAGAAGTATACTTACGGATCGTAACCGAAGTCTTAGAGTATAGAAGATTCTTAAGAGGATATTATCGCTCGAAGAATAGTAGGAAGAGGTCTCGGAGAGGGCGAATAGTAATGGACTATACTTAAGGTTAGTTAGTAGTAGTAGAAAGGAGAGAGGATTTATAATTAAGGATAGGATTCCTTAAGAATACTTATAGTTAGCTCGAGCGCCTAATAAGTAAGGGAAGCTACGAGGTAGCGGTAGCTATATAACGTAAAGATTGCGTAGTAAGGGAATAAGTAAAGGATCTAGGAGTAGGCGCTACGAGGTAGTAGCGGTAGTATAACGTAAAGGCTAGGTAGTTAGGGGACAAGCGAAGGATCTAGGAGTAGGTACTCTAGGATAGTAGTAGTAGGCTAACGTAAAGGTCGCGCGATAAGGGAATAAGTAAAGGATCTAGGAGTAGGTACTACGAGGTAGCGGCGATAGTATAACGTAAAGGCTAGGTAGTTAGGGAATAAGCGAAGGATCTAGGGATAGGCGCTCTAGGATAGTAGTAGTAGTATAACGTAAAGGTCGCGTAGTCGGGAGATAAGTAAAGGATCTAGTCGAAGGGGGGAACTACTAGGCTAGAACGGCGATATATCGTAAAGGTCGCGTAGTAAGGAAATAAGTAAAGGATCTAGAAGAAGGCGCTAGTAACGATCTAATTACGGAAGGCGAGTAGTAAGCTATTCGAGGAATAAGGCTTAAAGGATCTCGTCGAAGGCGCTAGGAATAATCTAAGAGCGGTCGAGGCTTACGGAAGGCGCTAGCGACGATAAGATAATAGAGGGAGATCCGAGGGTAAGGATAAGGGTAAGGATCGAACCCTAATCCTAATTATATAGTAGGGTTCGTACTAATATCCGTTACTATAATAGGGTTAGGGTTACTATTAACGTTGTTATAATTTAACTATACTTAGGTATTATCCTTCTAGTAATTACCTTCATTCTACTCCTATAGGACTATAATCCTTAATATCTTATAGATAGATAGCTCGAGCTATCTAACCTACCCTAGTCCTCTTCCCTATAGCTAACTTATTAGTCGGTATAGCTTAGCGATACCGACTAATAACTAAGCCGTCCTAGTCGCGTCCCTTCCCTATAATCTTACTAAGTAGGGGATAGATAGTACGCCGAGATAGCGGTCGGTTAGGAAAGGATCTCTATAGCTTAGTTAAAGCCTCGTTATTCGTAGAGTTTACTATAGCGATTCTAGGCTCTATAATATACGTAGCGCCGTCGACGGCTTATATCTCCTACCTAGCGGTAGCCCTTCTATCGTAGACGAGAAGAGCTTTCTCGTAGGTCTATAGAGTATTAAAACGATTCTCGTAGTAGAGATCGGACCGTATAAGATAATAGTCTCTACGAGTAAGTACTCTAAAGCTATCCTATCGCTTCTCGTAGATCTATAGGATACCTCTTCGACTTCTATAGTAGATATCGGACTATATTAGATTATAGTCTCTATAGGTAAGTACTATAAAACTATTCTCTCGCTTTCTCGTAGGTCCGTAGCGCGCCTCTACGACTTCTATAGCGGATATTATAGTCTCTACGAGGGGAGACGAGAGGGCGCGGTAGTTCTAGATAGGTTTCTACTTTAGGAAGGCGAATAGTATCTCTTGCGAGAGGTCGTACGTATAGAGCTAGTTTCCTAACCCTAACCCTAAACTCCGAGGAAGTATCTACCTAAGATTAATATCCTTAAAATAGCTAAAAATAGGTAGGTCTAAGAAGACTAGCCTCTCTATAGTAGAACTAGATCCTAGAGATATAAGGAAGTATCGAGGCTTCTCGTAATTTAAGTAGAGGAGAGAGAGATATATTTCTATAAAAAGAACGCTTTTACGAAGTACGTATTCTAAGCTATAGGATTAAGAAATTAAACCTAAACTCTATAATAGCTAACCCTATTCCTTAACTATAGAGAAAGCTATAACCTCGCCGTTTTCCCTCTTTAAGTATAGACTATATATATACTATATATAAAGACTACGGCCTTATACCTAGTAGGACGTCTAACTCTAAGTTAGGGATACTCGAGGGCGCTATAGAGTACGAAGCGCTATACTACGTTAAGGTTACTCGTAGTTAGTAAGCCTCCTAGACCGGTAGGCATAAGGGTATACTATATTATTATCTAATTCCTATTAACTATAGGGTTCGATAGGTTATAGGCGGTTACGAAATCGCTAGGTATACCGCTACCCTCTATAATAATTTAGCGCAAATCGTTCTAGAGATAGATATAGTTATCTCCGGTTACGAGAGTCGTCCGGTCGACCTAAGGTAGCGTCGTACCTATCGTCTATTTTCCCAAATCGGCCTAATCGGTATTGCGACTAACTATATACTAGCTAGTAGCTATTACGTTATAAGGCTTGCCCTAGCGATCCTAACTAGGCGACGGAGCGTCGAACTAGACGACTATGTAACCTCCTAGCGTAAGTAGTATCTAAAGATAAGTAATTACCTAAGGGTAACTATCGGGCTCGAAGTAGTTAAGGAAGAGATATACGAGGACGACGTCGAACCCATTCTCGTAGTTAGTAAAAGCCTTAATCGTAGTAGGGATATTTGCCTTCCGAATATCGCCTTACTAGTAGTAATAGCTACGTAGTTCTAGGAAGCGGTAGTAAAGCTCGTAGTCTACTATAGCGAGTAGCGCGCCGCTCGCATTAGTAAAGAATATAGGAGGGTTCTTTCTACTAAGGACTTCGTAGGCAAGCAAGCTAGCGAGACTAAGTCTATATACGACGTCGAGTATACTCTCGCCGGACTAAATATCTACGAGCCTTACTATATACTAGTAGGACTCTACTCCGTTCTAGTATTCTTCTATAGAGCGCGTAGTATCCTAGTATTCGTCTATAAAGTACAAGGTAGAGCTAGAAGTAGTATAGGGTTCGGTAGTCGGCTTCGTCTTATAGTAATAGTATTCCTAAAGTATTATATAGTTAACGGTCTACGCGATAGGTAAACTAGATAGTACCGCTATAGTAAGGGCTCCTAAGGAGAGGATTAGTAGACCGGAAATACTCTATAGGAAGTCTAGATAGAAGTATACTTACCGATCGTAACTAGGGTCTAGAAGAGGTACTAGGTAGGAAGCGCTAAAGGCTCTAAAGAGGATATAATAGTATAGAGGCTAGAAGAATAATTAGAAGAGTTATCTTAGAGGGCTAATCGTAACTAACTACGCTTAAGGTTAGTTAGTAGTAGTAGAAAGGAGAGAGGATTAATAATCGAGATTAAGGTTCCTAAAGAGTACTTATAGTTAGCTCGAGCGCCCGATAAGTAAGGGGAGCTACGAGGTAGCGGTAGCTATATAACGTAAAGGTCGCGTAGTAAGGGAATAAGTAAAGGATCTAGGAGTAGGTACTATAAGGTAGCGGCGATAGTATAACGTAAAGGCTAGGTAGTTAGGAGATAAGCGAAGGATCTAGGAATAGGTACTCTAGGATAGCGGTAGTAGTATAACGTAAAGGTCGCGCGGTTAGGGAATAAGTAAAGGATCTAGTCGAAGGGAGGAACTACTAGACTAGGATAGTAGTATATCGTAAAGATCGCGTAGTAAGGAGATAAGTAAAGGATCTAGTCGAAGGCGCTAGCGACGATCCAATAGTAGTCGAGGCTTATAGAAGGTACTCGTAACGGTAAGATAATAGATAGAGATACTAGGGTTAGGGCTAGGGTTAGGGTCGAACCCTAATCCTTATTATATAGTAGGGTTCGTTCTAATATCTATAGTAACTATTACTATCGACGTTATTATAATAGACTAATTTAACTATACTTAGCTATTATAGTTCTTCTAGTAATAGGCTCTATTTACTCTCTTAGAACTATTATCTATAATATCTTATAGATAGATAGCTCGAGCTCTCCGACCTATCCTAGTCCTTCCCCCCTATAGCTAACTTATCTATCGGTATTACTTAGTAATACTAACCGATAACTAAGCTATCCTAGCTCCGGTTCTCCCTTAGCGGCTCTATATCGGAATACCGACTACGCCTCTAGTATAAGATATCTATAGCCGCTAAGCCCCTAACTATAGAGAGGGATAGGGAGGTAAGTACCGGCCTTCCTTTACCTTAGTCGAAACCTATAAGGAGTGCCTAGGATAGACGCGAGGTAGACCGATACGATATAGTAGGTACTACTAGCGGCGCCGAGCTAGTAGGCCTAAAGCTAAAGATACTATACTAGCGATAATTAATAACTCTACGTAAGGCTACCGACTACGCCTCTAGTATTAGACCTCCGTAGCCGTCGCGCCCTCTACTATAGAGAGGGATAGTAAGGTAAGAACCTACTATCCTTTACCTCGGTCGAACCCTATAAGGAGTACCTAGGATAGGCGCGAGATAGACCGATCCGATATCGAGAAATTACCTATACCGATCTCGGTAGTAGAGCTAGGGGTACTACTAGCGGCGCCTAGCTAGTAGGCCTAAAGCTAAAGATACTATAGTAGTAACGATCGACGACTCTATATAAGGCTATCGACTACGTCCCTAGCGTTAGACCTCTATAGCTATCGCGCCCTCTACTACGAAGAGGGATAGCGAGATAAGAATCCGCTATCCTTTACCTCGGTCGAACCCTATAAGGAGTACCTAGGGTAGGTACAAGGTAGACCGATCTAATACGTAAGGTACTACTAGTAGCGCTAAGCTAGTAGGCCTTAAGCTAAAGATACTATACTAGTAACGATCGACGACTCTACGTAAGATAGCTAGCTACGCCCCTAGCGTTAGACCTCCGTAGCTATTACGCCCTCGACTATAGAGAGGGATAGTAGGGTAAGAATCCGCTATCCTTTACCTTAGCCGAATCCTACTTAGCTTAAGCTCTCTAATCTATCCTAGTCCTTTCCCCTATAGCTAACTTATTAGGTAGTATAGCTTAGCGTTACTAACTAATAACTAAGCTATCTAGACCTAGTCCTCTCCTATCGTTCTAGCTATACTCCTCTCCTAGAATCTTCCTAAGTAGGGAACCGATAGTATACTAAGATAGCGGTCGGGATCGGATAGGGGCCCCTATAATAGCGGTTAGGCTAGTCGGTCGGGATATCGGTTAGTAGGTATAGTAGTTAGTCGAGAGATAGTCGGTAGATATAGTTAGGAGTCGGGATAGTCGGTTAGGAAAGGATCTCTATAGCTTAATTGGAGCCTCGTTATTCGTAGAGTTTATAGCGATCCTAGGCCCTATAATATACGTAGCGCTATCGAGGGCTTAATCCTCCTATCTAGCGGTAGCCCTTCTATAGTAGACGAGTAGAGCTTTCTTATAGATCTATCTATAGAGTATCGATACGATTCTCGTAGTAGAGATCGGACTATAGTAGATAATAGTCTCTACCGGTAGGTACTATACTAGGTACTATCGGTATAGAAGAGCTTTCTTATAGGTCTATAGGGCGCCTCTACGACTCCTATAGTAGATATCGGATATCGAACTATATAAGATTATCGTCTCTACGAGAGAGAATCCTAAACTATCCTAACGCTTTCTCGTAGGTCCGTATAGTACCTCTACGATTTCTATAGCGGATATCGGATATCGGACTATATAAGATTATAGTCTCGGCGAGTAAGTACTATAAAACTATCCTTACGCTTTCTCGTAGGTCTATAGGACGTCTTTGTAATTCTCGTAGCGGATATCGGACTAGTCTCTAGTACTAGGGCGATACCGTAGGTACTCTAAGGAAGTATCTAGCTACTCTTAATATCCCTAAAATAGCTAAAAATAGATATATCTAAATAGTCTATCCTCTCTATCGTAGAAATTAACCCTAAAGGTATAAGGAGATATCGAGGCTTTTCGTAATTTAATTAGAGAAGAGGGGGATATATTTCTATAAAAATAATACTTTTAAGGAGTACGTATTCTAAGCTATAGAGTTAAGAAATCAAGCCCTATAAACTCTAGAATAGCTAGCCCTCTCCCTTAACTATCCCTAAAGCTATAACCTCGCTATTTTCCCTATTTAAGTATAAACTATATATATACTATATATAAAGACCTTGGCGTAATACCTAGTAGGACGTCTAAGGTTAGATCCGGGATCCTCGAGGACGTCGTAGATTGTATACTACTATACTATATTAAGGTTATAGATAGTTAGTAAGCCTCTTAGACTAGTAGGCTTTACCGTTTCCCGGACTATCTTATTCTAGTCTATGAATAGGTTCTATAGGTTATAGGCGGTTACGAACGGGCTAGGTATACTACTACTATCTATAATAATTCGGCGTAAATCGTTCTAGAGATAGATACGGTTACCTCCGGTTACGAGAGTCGTCTAGTCGACCTAAGGTAGCGTCGTCCCTATCGTCTATTTTTCTATCTTGCCCTAATCGGTATCGCGACTAACTATACGCTAGCTAGTAGCGATTACGTCGTAAGGTTTATCCTATATATCCCGACTAGGTAACGGAGCGTCGAACTAGATAACTATACGACTTCCTAGTACGAATAGTATCTAAAGATAAGCAATTACCTAAGGGCGACTATTAGGCTCGAAATGGTTTAGGAAGAGATATACTAGGACGACGTCGAAGCTATTCTAGTAGTTAGTAAAAGCCCTAATCGTAGTAGGGGCATTCGCCTTCCGAATATCGCCTTACTAGTAGTAATAGCTATATAGTTCCGGGAAGCGGTAGTAAAGCTCGGCGTCTATCTACGCAAGTAGTACGCCGCTCGCATTAGTAAAGAATATAGGAGGGTTCTTCCTACTAAGGACTTCGTAGGCAAGTAAGCTAGCGAGACTAGGTCTACTTATAACGTCGAGTATACTCTCGTCTCGCTAAATGCCTACGAGCCTTACTATACGCTAGTAGGACTCTACTCCGTTCTAGTATTCCTCTATATACTACGTAGTAGAGCTAGGAGTAGTATAGTAGCTAGTAGTCGGCTTCGTTATATTATAATAGGATTCCTAAAGTATTATATTATTAACGGTCTACGCGATAGGTAAACTAGACGGTACCGCTATTATAAGGGCTCCTAAGGAGAGAGTTAGTAGACCGGAAATACTCTATAGGAGATCTAGATAGAAGTATACTTACCGATCGTTACTAGGATCTAGAAGAGGTAATAGGTAGGGAGCGCTAAAGGTCCTAAAGAGGATATAATAGTATAAAGGCTAGAAGAATAGTCGGAAGAGTTATTCGAGAGGGCTAATAGTAACTAACTATACTTAAGGTTAGTTAGTAGTAGTAGAAAGAAGAGAGGGTTTATAATCGAGATTAAGGTTCCTAAAGAATAATAGCCGTTAGCTCGAGCGCCTAATAAGTAAGGGGAGCTATAAGGTAGTAGTAGCGGTATAACGTAAAGATTACGTAGTAAGGGGATAAGTAAAGGATCTAGTCGAAGGGGGAAGCTACTAGGCCGTAACGGTAGTATAACGTAAGGATCGTATAGTAGGGAGATAAGTAAAGGATCTAGTCGAAGGGGAAAGCTACTAGGCCGTAGCGGCGGTATAACGTAAGGGTTACGTAGTAGGGGGATAAGTAAAGGATCTAGTCGAAGGAGGAAACTACTAGGCTACGATAGCGATATAACGTAAAGGTCGCGTAGTAAGGGGATAAGTAAACTATCTAGTCGAAGGCGCTAGCGACGATCTAATAGTAGTCGAGGCTCGCGGAAGGCGCTAGCGACGATAAGGTTATAGATAGAGATACTAGGGTTAGGGTTAGGGTTAGGGTCGAACCCTAACTATTATTATATAGTAGGGTTCGTTCTAATATTCGTTACTATAATAGAGTAACTATTACTATTAACGTTATTATAATAGACTAATTTAACTATACTTAGCTATTATAGTTCTTCCGGTAATTGCCTCTATTCTACTCCCTTAGAACTATTATCCTTAATATCTTATAGATAGATAGCTCGAGCTCTCTAACCTACCCTAGTCCTTTCCCCTATAGCTAACTTATTAGTTAGTATTACTTAGCGATACCGACTAATAACTAAGCCGTCCTAGCCCTAGTCCTTCCCCGCTATCTCGGCCGCGCTCCTCCTCCCTATAGCTAACTTATTAGTCGATATAGCTTAGCGATACCGATTAATAACTAAGCCCTCCTAGCCCCGGTCCCTTCCTAATACTCGCTACGCTCCTTTCCTATAATCTCCCTAAGCGGGGACGTAGACGGTACGCCGAGATAGCGGTTAGTAGTCTATCGGTAGGTAGTAGTAGGTTAGTCGATAGGTAGTCGGTAGGTACGGTTAGGGATCGGGATAGTCGGTTAGTAGTTAGTTAGTAGTTAGTTAGTAGTTAGTTAGTAGTCGGTCGGTAGTCGGTTAGTAGTTAGTTAGTAGTTAGTTAGTAGTCGGTTAGTAGTCGGTTAGTAGTCGGTTAGTAGTCGGTCGGTAGTCGGTTAGTAGTTAGTTAGTAGTCGGTCGGTAGTCGGTCGATAGTAGTCGGTAGTTAGCTAGTAGATAGTCGGTAGTCGGCCGGTCGGTCCTATCCTAGTACCTCCTAACCCCCGACTAGGGGGCGGCCGCTACCGGTTATTAGTATAAGACTACGAGCCTTAAGCTTCTATACCTATATAGCGAAAACCTCTAGATCGTATATATAATCGACGTCCTAAGAGTAGGTAAGCTTATCCTCTACTTCGAAGAATACTAATATATAGATTCTATTAACGCTAATATCTTTAACTAGTTCTAGAATATTACTATTTAAGTATATTATCTCTACTAGAGGTAAGTTACTTTTCTTAGATATATCGGATTCGTAATAGAACTTAGTAGACTTTAGTACGGATATAATCTCGTATATATAATTAGGTCGAAGGGCGACTATAAGGAGCTATAGTAGTAGGTTCTATTAGACTAACTAGTTACTAATACTATAGATCTATAGGGGATTAATATCTATCTACTTCTTCGGCGGATAGCTACGAAGATACTAGTAATATATCGCAAACTCTATAACTATCTTCTATATTAGACTACTAGTCTTCCCCTTTAGGTTCTTAGCCTAATTAAAGATATCGATAACCGCTATACTACCCTACTTAGCTATTACTACCGTAATTCCCGCTTACCTAAAGGCTTAAGCGACTACCTATAGAAACCGACCTAGTATAACTAGTATAATAGACTAGACCGATATAAAGATATATAAGCCGAGATATACTACTATAGGTACTATAGTACTAGTAGTACTAGCGAAGTAGTAAGCCTTATTAGAGTTACGGAAGGCCTTAAACTCTTCCTCTATATCGATACTCTTACTAAGTAGAAAGAGCCGATTAGTAAGATTATCCTTTACGTTAATTAGGTAGAGACTATAGAACTTAGTATAGACCTTTAGGTACTTAGTATAGATATCCTCTAGCTTATTAGGATTATATAGGTCCTTAAATTACTAAGCTAAGTCGTAAATTATAGTAAAGGAACTAACGTCCTTATCCTTAACGCTTATAGTATCTAGCTTAGCTATAAACCGACTAAACTAGCTATCTATATAATCTATATAGATATCCTTAATTTCTACCTTAAAGTCTATCTCTTTATCTCTACTATCGCTACTAGTAGACTTAGTATCTTTACTAGCCGCTATAGCCTCGAGGCGTAGCGCTTCCTACCTATATTCCTCTTCCTATTAACGAAGCTCGGTAATCTTACTAGTATACTCCTACTATAGGTAGGTTTACTAAGCGGTAGTATAGCGTAGTCTAGTAGCCTCTTACGTAGCTAGCTCTTAGATAGCTACCTCGTCTACTACCTTCTATACTTCGGTCTAGTAATAGATTGCCTAGCGCTAAGATAGAGTAATAACTAGCGCTATGCGAGCTAGTCCCTCTATAATAAACCCTAAGCTACTAATACGATATCCCTTATTAGCTAATAGTTATACTACCTCCTAGCTCGCTAGGTTAATAGTAGCGATTTCCTTCTTATACTTCTTATAGTACTTCGAGTCGAAGTCGCTATTAGTAAAGGTAAGGCTTAGGTTCTACCGACCTATCTTCTTAGGAGTAGATAGAATATAATAGACTATTATCTTATTAATAGTCTTAGTACCTTATCGGTAGTTCTTATTCTTATTAATAAAGGTAGCAATATTCTTAGCTTACTCTACGCTATTATAGGCAAAATTAACTAGACTCTATAGAAGCGACGTTAGACTACCCTAGTACTTAAGGATTATAGTTAGATAGTTAAGTCGATAGTAGATATTAATATCCTATTCCTCGATAATAGTAAGCGATAGGTAGGCTTCTAAGAGCTCCTTATCCTCGAGAACTAGGTTCTTAAAGTCGACGGTTCTACTAAGCTTATAGTAGAGACCTATTATACCTATAGTAATAGTAACTAATAGGCTCTCGCTAGCCCTATCGAGGATAGTAAGTAGCTATCGAGTCGCCTCGATCTTTGCCTAGTAGTTAATAATACTTACTATAATCGCAAACGCGTTAGTAAGATTAGTAATCTAAGTAAGCTCGCTATTCTCTAGAACTATAAAGATCCCGAGCGAAGTAACGCTCTAGCCTAGCTAAACAATAGTAGTAGATTAACTAAACCGATAGGTAGTCGAAGAAGACGAAGTAGATAGTACTAGATTAGTAGGAACGAGTTCTTATTCTTCTACTATATTAGAAGGTTAGTTAATAGAGGAGATAGATAAGTAGATATAAGCGCCTATTAATAAGGGCTTTAGAATAAAGACTATAGATAGCTATTTACTTATAACTACTAGTATATATATATATAGGATTACTTATAGATTCGAGTAAATTTATATTTAAATAGTCGTACGTATATAGGTACGTAGGCGGCCTATCCCGAAACCTTAGGAAGTAAAGTTTTACTTTTCTCGACGCTTTATATATATTCCTAGTTATAGTAGCGCTCTTATATCCTATCTATCTAGTAGCGGCCTATATTACTCTACTACTATAGGTTACCTTACGATCTAGCTTTTTAAGGAGTACCTTTAGCGAGGTAGTATTAATAATCCCTAGGGGGTTTATTAGATTACGCGATTCTCTCCTAATCTATCGATCGTTCTATAGTTTCTATATAAAAGTAGTCTATACTTCTTTTATATAGATTACTCGAAACCTAGTCTACCTAGACGTCCTTCTTTTCTATACTACCTATAGATAGAATAGTAGTTACCTAACTAGCGTAGTTACCTATAAATACTAGTATCGGTCCTTAATAAGCGATCGGATCTCTAGCTAGTAAGGCTTCCGCAAGCGCCTCCCTTTCTATTTGCCTCGTTTAGCTACTACCGACTACGTATATAGAACCGATATATCGTAGAACCTTAGTAAAGGAATAGCTTAGTAACCGAAAGCTCCTACTAATTATTCCTCTAGGGGTTATTATAAGTCGAAGTCCTAAAAGTAATCCTAAAGGTCTATTAACTCCGACGTAAAGCAAGTATAAAGAAAATATACGTAGTAGTATAATAGTATCGTAAATAGAATAATTAGAAATAATAATTCTAAATATCCGGTTATAGGTCGTCTCTCCTACTAGTTAGTACCTTTAGGACTTTAGGATCTTCGTTATCGAACTAGTTATCGTCCTCTCCGTTAGACTCGTAATCTAGCTCCTATATCTAGTCCGGCTAAGGCTTAGTATCGGCGTTAGTCTTAGCTTCTAGCTCCGGTTAGCTATACGTAAGGCTAAATTAAATAAAGCTAACCTATATATATCTATCCCTTTCGTCTTGAGTTATTACTAATAGCTTACTAAGTCGTATCTATAGGTACGTAAACCCCTCTAGTAGTTTAGTATTTAGTATAGCGTTTAGATCTTTATAGAAAGGATTAAGGTCCCTAGCGATATTCTCTACTCCTACTAATACTTCCTTATTAGTTTAAGGAGGTATAGTAGGCTTCCTTATAAAGTCTATCCTCTTTAAGTTTATACGAGGCTATATATACTTAAGCGTAGAGCTATCTAACTCCTAAAGTCGGTAAGTAGCGCCGTTATAGAGTACTTCCTAAACGCGATATAGCCCCTTCTAGTAGAAGGTAAGCTTATATAAAAAACTCGTCTTTAATTCCGACCGGAAAATAAGAACAAGATTCCCTTCCTTAAAGGGAGTATAGTTAACGTCCTAAGTATCGTTAAAGTACTACTTTGTTTCTTCCTAAAGGCGTCTCTAGTAAGCGAGGCCTTCTTCGATAGTACTAGTTATTTCCTCGAGAGCCTTAGCGCGTAGGTATAGCAAGTCGGAACGGTCCCTAACGAATTCCTAGTTAAAGACGCTATAGGTACGATACGTAAGCTCGATAGGTAGTACTACCTTATACCTAATTATAACTTTAGTAGACGTAAGACTAGTTATCTATACTATAGTTATACGATTAGCCTATAGGATAGCGGATATATAGTTAGTAATAGGTATCCGCCTATCCCCTCTATTTGTAAGCTTAGTAATAGTATTAAGAAGGGCTTTATATCTAACTTCTACTATAGCGTTCGACTCTAGATAGTATAGCGAAATCTTAACTATCTTAGCTCTATAGCTAATAATTAGTACTTAAACTTCCTTAGTAAAATTAGTTAGAGTATTATTAAGTACTATCTTAGTAGGGGTATCCTATCTATAAAAGATCTCTTTCTATAGAAACTTAGCTATATACGCTATAGTAATCTTCTTCGAAGAGAAGTAGTAATACTATACTTCTAGCTATCGAGATAGCGCTTCCCGAGCTACTAGTATACTATTATTACTATTAATATAAATAGCGTCTATATACTAGCGTTCCCTAACCGACTACTAAGTAGGTATCCGAAGCTTACTAGCCTAGTAATAACTATTACGGAAAGTATATTTAGGATAGCTTTTATAGTACCTAGAGACGTTAGCCTATACTCTATCCTACTAATACCGCCTTCTTAGAAGATTAAAGGTCCCTTTAGTAGCTCGGTATCCGGTTTCCTTGTAAAGAGTATATAAGATCTCCTATCTAGCTTTAGTATTATCGATAACCCTCTAGAGTAGTACGCCGACTATAGACTACCTCTATAGATACCTATCCTTAACTATAAACCGACGTACTTGCTTAATAATACGCCGATACTAACTCCTAGAAATCCCTAGAGCTTTTCTACTATACGTAAGGAAGTAGGCGATATAGTAGGAATTATCCGAGTATTCTCTATTTAGGATATCGGTATACTCTATTTCCTTAGCCCCTTCTTCGTCGTCTACGTCGGCGGTAGCTATACCTTCCTCGATAACTAGGTAGGCATTAACGTAAAAGGACGAGAAGAACGTTCGGTTAATTACTATATCTACGTCCTCTTCTTCCTATATCTCTACGATACCGTTATCTATAATAGGCTTACGAGATAAGGCGTCCGCTATAGAGTATCGTTTTCTAGGAACATAAACTATATTAAAGTTAAAGAGGTAGATCTACGTAACCTATCTAGCTATTACTAAGTTAGGCAAATTAGAAGCTACTCGATTAAGCTAGTAGACTAAGGTATTCGTATCTACCTCGAGCTAAAAGTAGATACCGAATAGCTAAGGACGAAACTTCTTTAGTACTTTATAGACTCTAAGATACTCGCGCTTACTAGTATCGTATCGCGCCTCGGTAGGATTCTATAGCCTAGACTCGTATCGTACTAGGTAACGTATAGAAGACTTATCCCTATCGTACTATATTAGTACCTNTCGTTATCTATAATAGGCTTGCGAGATAAGGCGTCCGCTATAGAGTATCGTTTTCTAGGAACATAAACTATATTAAAGTTAAAGAGGTAGATCTACGTAACCTATCTAGCTATTACTAAGTTAGGCAAATTAGAAGCTACTCGATTAAGCTAGTAGACTAAGGTATTCGTATCTACCTCGAGCTAAAAGTAGATACCGAATAGCTAAGGACGAAACTTCTTTAGTACTTTATAGACTCTAAGATACTCGCGCTTACTAGTATCGTATCGCGCCTCGGTAGGATTCTATAGCCTAGACTCGTATCGTACTAGGTAACGTATAGAAGACTTATCCCTATCGTACTATATTAGTACCTTACTATAACTATCCCTACTAGAATCGATAGTAACTACGAGAGTACTAGCTCCCTTAGTATAGTTAACGGATACAAGGGCTAGGATACTAATTAAGGCTTTCGTAATCTACTCCTTAGCCTACTAATACTCCTCGTCCTATCGAAACTTAGTATCCTTCCGAAGAAGCGTAAATAGTAGCTTGTAAACGATCGAGAACTCCTTAATCTAGATCCTAAAGTAGGTAACTACCCTAATCTATATCTATACGTCCTTCTAATAGGTAGGTATCGGCTACTTAGCGATCTTCTTAATACGGGCGCTATCTAGATGTCTCCTATTCGTATCGGTTACGTAGCTAACGATATTAATCTTCTAGTAAAGGAGTTAAAGCTTAGAGCTATAGATCGTAAGATACGTACGCTCTAAGTCGTATAGAACCTAGTCTAGGTTCTAGATATACTCTAGAATAAAGCGACGAATACTAGGTTCTACCTCCTTATCTCTATACCTTATCTTTAGTCCTTTAACTCCTATATTATCTAGAAATAGTATAGCAATATACGAGATATAAGTAAATAGGACCTAGTTTATAGCTCGAATAAACTAGGTAACCGAATTAGTCGCTCCCTATAGAAGAGTCGTCTATTATATAAGACTAAGCGATATATCGAAGCTCGTAAGGTCTCTACTAGTAATGTCTAATATAATCTAGTTATACCCTAAGAAGATATTAATTAGCGTAGCGATAATATAGTTCCTAAAGGCTTCTAAGAAACTATCTATATCTAGTAGTAGATTAGTATCTCTAATCGTTATAGTATTAAACTTCGTAGCTATATTAATTAGACGATACTCCTTATCCTTCCTAGGAACCTACTTCTTTCCTACTAGGAAGTATAGATTGCGGTACGAAGTATGCGATAGTTTAAGAGTACCTATCTATATATACTTACGTACTATTTCTTCTATAATTAGGCGTAGACTCGGATTAATCCTATAGGATAGATGTTCCTATAGTTCGTAGGGAATAGTCCTAATCTTCTATAGTAGAACGATCTTAGGATTAATACGACTAAGATACGTAAAGTTATATACTAAAACCGCTTCCCTATTATATAGAAGTTCCTCTAGGAGGTACCTTTCCGTCGGCGTAAGCTCNCCTACCTATATACGCTTACGTACTATTTCTTCTATAATTAGGCGTAGACTCGGATTAATCCTATAGGATAGATATTCCTATAGTTCGTAGGGAATAGTCCTAATCTTCTATAGTAGAACGATCTTAGGATTAATACGACTAAGATACGTAAAGTTATATACTAAAACCGCTTCCCTATTATATAGAAGTTCCTCTAGGAGGTACCTTTCCGTCGGCGTAAGCTCTAAACTAGTACGAATACTAGTAAGACGTTTAAGAGTAAGTCTTAATCCCCTCTTAATCGTAGAGAACTTCTTCGTAATATACTTCTAATTATAGGGCCCTATACTAGGCGGAAGGGCTACTTCTCGATCTAGGCAATCTTGTCTCTAGTTCGGGTTACTACTAGGATTAGATCTATCCGTTATATATATACTTTCTTTAACCGATTTAACCTTGTTAGCTATCTACTTATATAGAGTAAAAACGTCTATCGAAGAAACTATAGGCAAAGGTAACCTAACTCGTAGGCGTTTATTCCGGAGATTAGCGTAGTAGAATAGGGCGTATATCTCCTCTAAGGCGTTACTCTCGTCGTCGAGCCGTTCGATTTGTAATTCGTAGTCCTTTCCTAGTATACTACTAAATATATTACTATAATAACCTCCCTAGGGGTTATTAGCGGATACTCCCGATTAGCTATAGGGTAATAATAATACCTCTAAGTCTTAGTCTACTATGCGAAATACCCCGATCTTAGAGTCGTTACCTTCGTTAGGGATAGTAGATATCTAATTAGCTTGTAACCTTAATTCTTTTTCTAGTTCTTATAGCTTAGCCTAATTAGCTTGTAATTGTAATCCCTTCCCCTCTAACCGGAACGAATAAGAATAGTTTAGACTATACGCGAATAAGGCGTAGACTATTAGCCCTATAGTAGCGCTAGGGCTTTTCCCTAGCGATTAACGCTAGTAACGCGTTACTAACGCTTCTAGGTAGTAGTAACAATCTCCTTATAGGACTTGTAGCTATTATTCCCTACGTAGCTAGTAAAAACAATCTTATTCCCTTTCTAGTTAGTAATAGTGCCTTCCTACGACCCGTTATCGTAGTTCTACTAGATACCTCGTACTATACGTAACTAGGGCCGTCTAAGTAGAATAGGGATTTCTAGGTCCGCTACTATCTAGAACGTAAATACAAATATAATCCTAAAGGTATCTACTAATACGTTATAGTAGGCGCCTACGAACGGGATAGTACTATTAACCCCTCTTATACCTAATACTACTTCTT
>LFZO01000845.1:0-20103 GCA_001578225.1 Pseudocercospora musae
TCCTAGTTAGCCTAGACATTTAGCTTAACCTATACTAGGAAGTAGTCTAATAATTCTTCTAGTTCCTAGTTAACCCTACATTTTGTAATCCTATTCCTAATCTAATATAATGTAAAGCATAGGTCTAGTATGCTACTGCTTCCTCTTACCTCCTAAGTAACTAATCCCTTTAGGGTAATAATTTCTATTCCTTCCCTCTCTAACATATTAATTAGCCTTCCTACTAGGAAGTAGTATGCTAGGGTAAAGTCTAAGCCCTAGAGGGGGTAGTAGAGGTTGAAATCTCTAAGTAGGACTTAGTAGGTATTCCCCTAGATAACTCTAGGTATTCTTTCTAGGGTTTTTAGTTAGGTACTACTTCTTAAGTCTAGTAGTAGGTTATATATATAGTAGACTTAGAGTGTACCTTAGGATGTTTCTACTTGAACTAATGTTAGGTCCCTATCCTTCTATAGTATTGCCTACTAGGTTTCTATCGCTATCTCCTTGCTCATGTAGATGTATGTCCTTAGGGCTCCCTAGTTGTAGATAACTAGGTAGTATCTTAGGTCTTGAATAGTTGCTAGTCTCTTTATATATAGGTTTAGCTAGGGCTCTTAGATTGTAATAATGTAGTGTTTCTTTAGGTTTAGTACTTAAAGGAAGCTCCTCTATACCTTATCCTTGCTCTTGTTAACATTGTACTATATAATGTTTAGTAATGTTACTATATTTATTAGGTTTCATCCATATCGTTTCCTTATAAGTTTTCCTTTAGTCTTTCCTTACTTTAGACTAATATTTGACTAAGCTTCTTCTACCCTACTTCCTTTCCTATAATGTCGAGGTATCTTAGTCTCCTTAGTTGCTAGTAGCTCTCTAGTACTAGTAAGGCCCTAAATAAGAATCTATTATCTTGTCTTAACCTCTTTTGTAGTACCTAGCTAGGTTGCCTCTATACCTAGCTACCCTAGCTTATTGTATATCTTGTTAGTATATTGATTCTAGCTTCCTTTGCCTTCCTAGCTACCTACATTCTTACTAGGCATTCCTTTGCCTAGGAGGGGTGTCTTTTGGTATAGCATGTATATCTTGCTTCTCCCTTGTATACTTTGCATTCTTTAACCTAGTAATCCCCTATACAATAGGAGTAGGTATTAGTTGTTTTTGTATACTTAGCCGCTAAGTGTCTATAGTACTAATATTTAAAGTATTACATTATCCTATAGTTACTTCTGTATACTTCTGTTTCTAATCTTTTAAAGTCCTAGAATAGTCCTTAGTCTAGTACTATATTAGCTTGCTCTATACTCCCTACCTAGATGATTAGGGAGGACTGCTTCTTAGTCTCTTCGATTTTCCTTTTGATCTATGCTACCTTTGTGATTTTTAGGCCTAGGCATGTAGCTTAGTTTTGTCTCTATAGGTTCCTAATATCCTATTCTTCCTTAAAGCTCCTTATTATACTATAGGCTATAATTATAAATTACTATTAGGAGACCCTTACAGTTTTCCCTATCTTGGTTGTCTATTCTTTTTGTGTTTCTAGCTTCTTTTTGTCCTATTCCTAGGCTATAAATAGCTTGATTACCCCTTTCCCTTCGTTCCTAGCCCTAATAACCTCCTTGATTGTAATTCTTTCTACAATCTCTTTCCCTAAGAGTCCTTAGATTTCTTTTTGTTCCTATAGGTCTATAATGTAGACTCTAACTACTATCCTCGGGGGTTTTAGCGCCTCCTAACTAGCTACTATTACCTAGGTACGGTGGTTTAGGCTTGTCTCTTGTTATTTCTTCGTAATCTTTGCTACTACTATATTAGCTACCTTTGTAATCATATAGCCCGCTTAATTGTAGATTGCTTTTAGTCCTCTAAGGAGTTCTAAAATCATTATCCTATATGCCCTCTCTAGGGTTTTTCTATCTTCTACCTTTAGTACCTCCTCTACCCTAGTATATAGTACTTTCTATTCGTCCTCCCTCCCTTCCTAACTGGTTTCCCTTCGTCTCTAATTGTTCGCTACCATCTTTTCTTCTAAATAGTATATATACTATTATATAGTAAGCTAATTAAAGTATATAAAGGCAATAATAGTTTAGAAGGGCGTAGATATAATAGGCTATAGTAGATACTCGTTACGGTAAGGTAGAGCTTAATAAGCAAGAGATCGTAGACTAGTAGACTAGTAAATATAGATACTTAGTAGATAGAAGAGCGTAGCGTATAAACGTTACTTAAAGATAATATCTATAAGCCTATACCAATTGTTAATAAGGATATAGATAAATAGATTAGACGATATTATAGGAGCTAGAAAGCTTGTAATAGGTTTAGTAAGTTAAGTCGATTAGCGCTACCTTTGTAAACGGCGCTAGTAAAAGTATCTAATACGATAACGACGAGGTAACTAGGTATTACTATCTAGGCTCCGCTAGGGGGTTTTATATACTAGCCGCTAAGTCTAGGCTCTATATATACTAATAGCTAGTATATACTATAGTAGCCTATAACGCCTATTTATTTATTTACTAACTATTCGTAAGACTATAGTATATAGATAACAAGGGTATATATAGCGGTTAATACGGCCCCTTAGTTAGCTATAGAACCTTCCCTCCTTTATTTACCTACTACTACTATAGCGCGCGAATATCTACCCTTCCGCCCTATTTTATAGGTTTAGCTATAGATAGTGTACGTATCGACGTTACTAGTAGGCCCTATATGTACTAACGGCTAGTATATACTATAGCGGCCTATAACGCCTATTTATTTATTTACTAACTATTCGTAAGACCGCAGTATATAGACGGCTAAAAGTAGGGCAAGTTAAACTTAATCCTTAAAGATTAAGCTAGATTTCTAGGATACTAGGCCTAACGGTATCGCCTATAGGTTAGAATATAGTAAGCCTAGTAGATAATATTTAGAATAGTCCTTAAAGAGGAAAGCCTAAGATCTAAATCCTTAAGGATTTAAACGGCTAATCTTAAGGTAACTTAGACTAAATACTTAGGAATTAATCTAGATTTTTAGGATTCTAGATCTAACGCAAGGGCCTATAGCTAAGAATGTACTAAATCTAGTATAGAATATTAAGAATCGTCCCTAAAGGAGGTACTCTTAGATCTAAAACCTTAAGAATTCAAATAGCTAAAAGTAGGGCAAGTTAGGCTAAATCCTTAGGAATTAATATAGATTTCTAGGATTCTAGGTTTTAAAGTATTGTTTAAAGCTTGAATTATACTAGATCTAGTATATAACATTTAGAATAGTTCTTAAAGAAGGCACTCCTAGATCTAAAACCTTAAGAATTCGAATAGCTAAAAGTAGGGCAAGGTAGGCTAAATCCCTAGGAATGAATGTAGATTTCTAGGATTCTAGGTCTAAAAGTATTGTTTCAATCTTCAATTCTCCTAGATCTAGTATATGACATTTAGAATAGTCCTTAAAGAAGGTACTCTTAGGTCTAAAACCTTAAGAATCCGAATAGCTAAAAGTAGGGCAAGTTAGGCTAAATCCCTTGGAATTGACGTAGATTTCTAGGATTCTAGGTCTAAAAGTATTGCCTAAAGCTTAAATTATACTAAGTCTAGTATATAATATTTAGAATAGTCCTTAAAGGGGAGAGCCTTATAAATAATTCAAACGGCTAAAAGTAGAGCAAGTTAGACTAAATTCCTACGAATTAAGCTATATTCCTAGGTTTCTAGGCCTAACGGTATCGCCTATAGCTAAAGATATACCAAGTCTAGTCGTTGATTCTTAGACCAAACCTTAAAGGGGGGACCCTTGGATTTTTCCCGTTTTGAAAAATCTAGGATAACTTAGCCTAATTCGTAAGCTACGACTTAGCTATTACTATTAGTCCTTAAGAAGATAAAGTAGAATCTATTCTCGTCTTCCCGCCTTCTATATATAGTATAACACGCCTATAATACTAGGAGATATTACGAAAATAGGCGATTTTCCTAATCTATCGACTCTATACTAGAATTCTAAGCCTTAGATTAGTATAAGACCTAGTCTATTAACTTTCTCGTAAATAAACTCCTAGAATCTAGTCTCCTTTACTACTTAGTATAGCTACTAGTCGTAATCTACTAGATAAAGGATAGTTGTCTCTAAAACCTTTAGGATTCGAATAGCTAAAAGTAGGACAAGTTAGACTAAATCCCTATAAATTAAGCTATATTCCTAGGTTTCTAGGCCTAACGGTATCGCCTATAGCTAAAAGTATACCAAGTCTAGTAGTTGATTCTTAGGACAAACCTTAAAGGGAGGACCCTTGGATTTTTTCCCGTTTTGAAAAATCTAGGACAACTTAGTCTAATTCGTAAGCTACGACTTAGCTATCGCTATTAGTCCTTAAGAAGATAAGGTAGAATCTATTCTCGTCTTTCCGCCTTCTATATATAGTATAACACGCCTATAATACTAGGAGATATCGCGAAAATAGGCGATTTTCCTAATCTATCGACTCTATACTAGAATTCTAAGCCTTAGATTAGTATAGGACCTAGTCTGTTAACTTTCTCGTAAATGGGCTTTTAAAATCTAGTCTCCTTTGCTACTTGGTATAGCTACTAGTCGTAATATGCTAGATAAAGGACAGTTGTCTCTAAAACCTTTAGGATTCGAATAGCTAAAAGTAGGACAAGTTAGACTAAATCCCTACGAATTAAGCTATATTCCTAGGTTTCTAGGCCTAACGGTATCGCCTATAGCTAAAAATATACCAAGTCTAGTAGTTGATTCTTAGAACAAACCTTAAAGGGGGGATCCTTAGATTTTTTCCCGTTTTGAAAAATCTAGGACAACTTAGCCTAATTCGTAAGCTACGACTTAGCTATCGCTATTAGTCCTTAAGACGATTAAGTAGAATCTATTCTCGTCTTTACGGCTTCTATATATAGTATAATAAGCTAATAATCCTAGGAGATATCGCGAAAACGGGCGATTTTCCGAATCTATCGACTCTATACTAGAATTCTAAGCCTTAGATTAGTATTAGACCTAGTCTATTAACTTTCTCTTATATAGAGTCCTAAAATCTAGTCTCCTTTATTGCTTATAGCTTAAAATGTTTTAAATAGAGTATATAATATTTATAATAGTCCTTAAAGGGAGGATCCTTAGATATAAAAACTTAAGAATTTAAATAGCTAAAACTAGGGCAACTTAGGCCGAATCCCTAGGAATTAACCTAGATTTCTAGGATTATAGCTCTAACGGTATCGACTATAGCTTAGAATCTATTTAATCTAGTTTAAAGTACCTAGAAGAGTCCTTAAAGGGGGGACTCTTAAATCTAAACCCTTTCGAATTTTAATAGCTAAAGGTAGGGCAAGTTAGACTAAATCGGTAGGAATTAATCTGGATTTTTAGGACTCTAGGTCTAGTAGAATCGCCTAAACTTTGAGACGTACTAAATCTAGTATATAGTATTTAGAATAGTCCTTAAAGGGGGGACTCTTATTGAGAATTCAAATAGCTAAAAGTAGAGTAAGTTAGGGCGATCCTTAGGAATTAACCTAGATTTCTAGGATTCTAGGTCTAACAAAATTGCCTATAGGTTAAAATATACTAAATCTAGTATAGAATATTTAGAGTAGTCCTTAAAGGGGGAACCCTTAGATATAAAACCTTTAGAAGCTAAACGCCTAAAAGTAGTACAAGTTAGACCGAATCCTTGGAATTAACCTAGATTTCTAGGATTCTAGGTCTAAAGGTATTGCCTAAAGCTTGAAATATACCGAATCTAGTATATAATAATTTAGAATATTCCTTAAAGGGTAGATCCTTACCAAGAATTTAAACGGCTAAAAGTAGGGCAACTTAGACCGAATCCCTAGGAATTATTCTAGATTTTTAGAACACTAGGTCTAAGAGAATCGCCTATAGCCTAGAATGCACGAAATCTCGTTTATAATCTTTAGAATAGTCCTTAAGGGGGGACTCTTAAATCTAAACCCTTTCGAATTTTAATAGCTAAGGGTAGGGCAAGTTAGACTATATTGTTAGGAATTGATATAGATTTTTAGGATTCTAGATCTAGTGGAATCGCCTAATCCTTGAGACGTACTAAATATAGTATATAGTATTTAGAATAGTCCTTAAAGGGGGGACTCTTATTAAGAATTCAAACGGCTAAAAGTAGGGCAAGTTAGGCCGAATGCTTAGGAATTAACCTAGATTTCTAAGATTCTAGGTCTAACGAAATCGCCTATAGCTTGAAATATATCAAATCTAGTATAAAACATTAAGAATAGTTCTTTAAGGGAGGATCCTTAGATCTAAACCCTCTAGAATTTAAATAGCTAGAAGTAGGGCAAGTTAGACTAAATACTTAGGAATTAAGGTAGATTTCTAGGATTCTAGGTCTAATTGTATCGCCGATAGTATCAAATATACCGAATTTAGTATATAATACTTAGAATATTCCTTAAAGGATAGGTCCTAACTAAGAATTCAAATAGCTAAAAGTAGTGCAAGTTAGGCTAAATCCTTAGGAATTAATCTCGATATCTAGGATTCTAGGTCTAAAAGTATTGGCTAAAGCTTAAATTATGCTAAATCTAGTACATAAAATTTAGAATAGTCCCTAAAGGAGGGACTATTTGATCTAAAACCTTTAGAAGCTAAACGCCTAAAAGTAGCGCAAGTTAGACCAAATCCTTAGGAATTAACCTAGATTTCTAGGATTCTAGGTCTAAAGGTATTGCCAAAAGCTTAAAATATACCGAATATATTATATAATATTTAAAATATTCCTTAATAGGGGACCGTTAGATCTAAACCGTTTAGAATTTAAACGGCTAAAAGTAGGGCAAGTTGAACTTAATCCTTAAAGATTAAGCTAGATTTCTAGGATTCTAGGCCTAACGGTATCGCCTAAAGGTTAGAATGTAGTAAGCCTAGTAGATAATATTTAGAATAGTCCTTAAAGGGGAAACCCTAAGATCTAAAACGTTAAGAATTTGAACGGCTAAAACTAGGGCAAGTTAGGCCAAATCCCTAGGAATTAAGCGAGATTTCTAGGATTCTAGGTCTAATAGTATCGGCTATAGCTAAGATGTACTAAATAAAGTATATAATGTTGAGAATATTACTTAAAGGGGGGACCGTTAGATCTAAACCGTTTAGAATTTAAACGGCTAAAAGTAGGGCAAGTTAAACTCAATCCTTAAAGATTAAGCTAGATTTCTAGGATACTAGGCCTAACGGTATCGCCTATAGGTCAAAGTGTACTAAGTCTAGTAGATATTATTTAGAATAGTCCTTAAAGAGGAAAGCTTAAGATCTAAATCCTTAAGGATTTAAACGGCTAATCTTAAGGTAACTTAGACTAAATACTTAGGAATTAATCTAGATTTTTAGGATTCTAGATCTAACGCAATGGCCTATAGCTAAGAATGTACTAAATCTAGTATAGAATATTAAGAATCGTCCCTAAAGGAGGTACTCTTAGATCTAAAACCTTAAGAATTCAAATAGCTAAAAGTAGGGCAACTTAGGCCGAATTCCTAGGAACTAACCTAGATTTCTAGGATTATAGCTCTAACGGTATCGACTATAGCTTAGAATCTATTTAGTCTAGTTTAAAGTACTTAGAAGA
This sequence comes from Pseudocercospora musae, assembly GCA_001578225.1. Classification (NCBI taxonomy): domain Eukaryota; kingdom Fungi; phylum Ascomycota; class Dothideomycetes; order Mycosphaerellales; family Mycosphaerellaceae; genus Pseudocercospora; species Pseudocercospora musae. The sequence goes on from LFZO01000845.1 coordinate 7,598, forward strand.
GTCCTTAAAGGGAGGACTCTTATTAAGAATTCAAATAGCTAGAAGTAGGGCAAGTTAGGGCGAATCCTAAGGAATTAACCTAGATTTCTAGGATTCTAGGTCTAACGGAATCGCCTATAGCTTAAATGTACTAAATCTAGTATATAATATTTAAAATACGCCTTAAAGGGGGGACTCTTAAATCTAACTCCTTTCGAATTTTACTAGCTAAAAGTAGAGTAAGTTAGACCAAATCCTTAGGAATTAAGCTAGATTTCTATAATTCTAGGTCTTATAGTATCGCCTATAGATGAAAATGTACCAAGTCTAGTATATAACATTTAGAATATTCCTAAAAGGATAGATCCTTGTTATGAATCTAAATAGCTAAAAGTAGGGCAAGTTAGGCTTAATCCTTAGAGATTAACGTAGATTTCTAGGATTCTAGGTCTAACGGTATCGTCTATAGCTTCAAGTATCCCAAATCTAGTATATATAATTTAGGTTAGTCCTAAATAGAGGTAGACTTAGATCTAGAACCTTTAGAATTTAAAGAACTAAAAGTAGGACAAGTTAGACCGAAGCCTTAGGAATTAAGCTAGATTTCTAGGATTATAACGCTAACGGTGTCGGCTATAGCTCATAATCTACCTAGTCTAGTTTAGAGTATTTAGAAGAGTCCTTAAAGGGGGGACCCTTAAATCTAAACCCTTTCGAGTTTTAATAGCTAAGGATAGGGTAAGTTAGACTATATTGTTAGGAATTAATCTAGATTTTTGGAATTCTAGGTCTAGTGAAATCGCCCAAACCTTGAGACGTACTAAATCTAGTATATAGTATTTAGAATAGTTCTTAAAGGGGGGACTCTTATTAAGAATTCAAACGGCTAGAAGTAGGGCAAGTTAGGGCGAATCCTAAGAAATTAACCTAGATTTCTAGGATTCTAGGTTAAACAAAATCGCCTATAGCTTAAAGTATACTAAATGTAGTATATAATATATTTAATAGTCCTTTAGGAGGGGATACGCTTAGATCTAAAACCTTAAGAATTCGAATAGCTAAAAGTAGGGCAAGTTAGGCTAAATCCCTAGGAATGAATATAGATTTCTAGGATTCTAGGTCTAAAAGTATTGTTTCAATCTTCAATTCTACTAGATCTAGTATATAACATTTTAAATAGTCCTTAAAGAAGGTACTCTTAGATCTAAAACCTAAAGAATTCGAATAGCTAAAAGTAGGGCAAGTTAGGCTAAATCCCTAGGAATTAACGTAGATTTCTAGGATTCTAAGTCTAACGGAATCGCCTATAGCTTAAAATGTACTTAACCTAGTATAGAATATTTAGAATAGTCCTTAGGGGAGGGGATCCTTATTAAGAATTTAAACGGCTAAAAGTAGGGCAAGTTAGGCTAAATTCTTAAGAATTAATATAGGTTTCTATAATTCTAGATCTAACTAGATAGCCTATAGCTAAGAATTTACTAAATCTCGTATTATATATTTAGACTAGTTCTAAAGGGGAGATCCTTAGATCTAATATTCCTCGAATTTAAATAGCTAAAAGTAGAGAGAATTAGACCGAATCCTTAGGGACTAATCTAGATTTCTAGGATTCTAGATCTAGGGATATTGCCTCTAGCTATAAATATACTATATCTTATATATAATATTTAGGGCTAGCGAAGGAGAGTACCTATATACGGTACTAGCTACGAACCTAGAGGCAACGACGACGTTGTCGTCGGCGTTAATAGAGCTAAATCTCTCCTACCCGCTAGCGCTATCTAGGAAGGTAATACAAGGCGCCTAGGTAAAAGGAGTCTAGCTCCAAGGCGACTAGCTATTTAGAAAACTATCCGGACTACCTATCGAGCCTAGCGTAGCTATAACTAGTATAAGAACTAATACCGAGTCGATAGGCTAACCTTTCTAGGGAGGGAATCTACCCTAGGGGCAAGGAACTAGCGTAGTAACCTAGGACTAATTATCCCGAAGAGAAGGGAGGAATAACTAAAGAGGAGGTTTTAACAATTACTTAAAGGAAGAGGGAATATAGAGGATAAAGTACTTAGTATATCCTATAGCCTATAGCCCCTAGGGGAGTATAGCCCTAGATAGCTCCCTAGGCCCTAGCTTTTACCCTAGGGGCATAAACGCTAGTTCTAAAGGCTAGGTATCTAACATAAACTACTCCTTATAACGTATATAAGGTAGCCTATAAAGAATACCTAAGTATAGAAACCAATATAGGAAATCCAATTTCTAGTAGTATAGGTTATGTAACTAGATACTAAGTAAGGGTAAAGATAGTTTATAGCTTAGTAGAGAGCCAATATAGAAGTTAACTAGAAAGTAGGAGGAAAGGCAATAATCTATATTTAAAGGAGAGGGAGGAAAGGGAGGAAAGGGATAGGGATACTACCCTATCCCCTAAACTAGATTTCCCTCCTACCTAGCTTAACGCTATAAAGGAACGAGTTAATAAACAAAGGATACTAACTAGAGGAAGTAGACATAATCTAGTTAAGGTAATAGAGATATAGGGAACCTCTTAATGTTTAAAGGACTAGTACAAATAAGGGTAGGGCTTAGTATCCCTAATAATATAATAGAGAGTAGAGGTTTTTAATACCGTACGAAACCGGTAGGGGCTTTAAGGAAGTTAGGAAGGCGGAGTAAAGGGCTTTTTCCCTCCTAAAGAATACTAGAGATAGCTACTTGTCTATAGGTTAGAATAGTATAGTAATATAAAATCTATATCTATATATAATATTTAGAGTAGCTCTTAAGGAGGGATCCTTAGATCTAAAATCTTTATAAGCTAAATATATAAAAGTAGGATAACTTAGGCTAAATACTTGGGAATTAACCTAGATCTCTAGGCTTCAAGGTCTAACGGAATCGCCTATAGGTTAAAATATACTAGATCTAGTATATAATATTTAGAATAGTTCTAAAGTAGAGATCCCTAGATCTAAAGTCTTTAGAGTTTTAATAGCTAAAAGTAGGATAGCTTAGACTAAACTCTAAGGGATTAAGCTAGATTTCTATAATTCTAGGTCTAATAGTATCGCCTATAGCTTAAAGTGTACTATATCTATTATACAATATTTACAATAGTTCTAAAGCGGAGATCGCTAGATCTAAAACCTATAGAAATTAAATAGCTAAAAGTAGAATAAGTTAGAGCGAATCCGTAGGAGTTAGGCTAGGCCTTATAGTATAGACTATAGCTTAATATATTTATTAAGTCTACTATATAGTATATTATATCGTTCCTAAAAGAGGGACCCTTATAGATTTTTCTATTTATATAGCTAAAAGTAGAGTAAGTTAGACTATATCCTTAGGAATTAAGCGAGATTTCTAGGATTGAAGATCTAACGGTATCGTATATACTTAAATCGTACTAAATCTAGTATAGAATATTTAGAGTCGTCCTTAAAGGAGGGATCCTTAAATTTAAACCTTTTCGAATTTATTTTTAAAGAGCTAAAAGAAGGACAAGTTAGTAGACGTCCTAGTAGGTTAGTTCGGGTTAGGTTCGGGTTCAAAACCGAACCTAACCTAATTTTCCGAATTTAATCTTAGGAAGCTAGAAGTTTGTTTAGATTCAAACCCGAAAATTAAATAGATATATAGCGAAAAATAGAAATATTAGAAAAGTAGAAATAGCGAAATATCGAGATAGAGAATATTATTATTTATGTATACTACTATTATCGTAGTCCTTAGGGACAAAGTAGCTATTTCTTCTATATATACTACTAGTATCGTAGTCTATAAGGATAGAGTAGTTATTTCTTTCTATAGTATAGTACTAATAGCTATCCTTTCGGTCTTTTATTACTTATAGCGGTTCTTATATAGATTCTCGCTAACGTCTATATCTCTAATAAAGATACTATAGCCCTTTAGAAGCAAACTTAGTATAATAATGTCCTTCTACTAAATAGTAATACGCTTAGTATAAACGGCTAGTAGATTAATAGCTATATAGAGATAGTATATATTAAGGAAGTTAGGGAGTAATATATACTCGAAAAAGGTCGTAAGGTATACTTTAGAGGCCTTACGTAAAGCCTCGATAGTGTTGTACTAGTAGCGGAACTAGGTAGCGCCTATAACGCTAGTATCGTAGATAATCTATTTAACTAGTCTCTAAAAAGGCGCTCGTACGATTATAAGATTAGTAGATATTTGCGTAGTCTTAATCTACTACAATGCGTTTTCTAAAAGATAATTAGTTACGGCCGGCTATATAGCTAGCTATATAGCTAGCTATATAAAGAGTAGAACTTACTACCTAGGCATCTACGACCTACGTCTATAGTTGCCTTCTTATTTATCTTATAGGGCTTAAAGGTCGTACTTTTCTAGATACTACGTATAGTAGCGTAGTTATTATAAAGGACGCGAGTAGTACCTTTCTTCTTCTTCTTAGTAGCGCTAGCGATAGTCTTTCTAGCTATTCTAGATATAATAAGTATACGACAAAAGGTATAGAAGTATAGTACGGATAGAGAACTAGCGATATATAAGGTAAATACCGAATTAAAGAAAGTTATTATTATAGGCTATTGTATTATAGATTGGTATAATAAAAACGTCGTTATAGGCGTTTCTAGGTAACTAAGTAGAAAATAATAGAAAGTAACGTAATTGAACCTTAATAATAGTAAGACTACTCGATAATAGTAAGAGTAGAACAAATATATACGCGACTAGACGAGATTCGATATAATATTAAAGTAATAAGTAAAGCTAAAGAATATAGCTAGTAGTATAGCTAGCTATAGTTAGAGAGTATATATTGAAAACCTAGTAAGAAATAACTACGAATAACGTAATAAAGCTTAATAATAGTAAGATTAGAGAACAATATATATACAACTAGGTAGGAATCGATACGATATTAAAGGGATTAGTAAGGCTAGATATATAACTAGTAGTATAGCTAGCTATAGTTTAATAGAAAGTATCGAAGAAATAGTAAAAAAAAACTAAGAGTAATTATCTCGAATTATTAAAATTATTCTTCTAAAAGTCGTATCCGAATCTTCGCGATAAGCTATATATCCTTCTACTATAGTATTACCCTTTTAGCGTAAATTGCGAGTAGGTTAGCTAACTCGAATATCATAGTTAAGAACGCCTCGCTCGCTTCCTATAGAGCTTTAATCGCGGTACTCTAAAAGCGTAGATCGGCTTTAATATTTAGTACTATCTCCCTAACGACCTACTAGAAAGGAAGCTTATTTATTAAGAGATCTATACCTTTAGTATTTTAATAGAACCGAATCTTATAGAGGGCAACTATGCCTTACTTCTACTTAAACTTCTTACTACTAGTATTGCTTTTAAAAGCGATACTCCTCCTACGTCTTAATACCTACTTTATAGACTATAACTAGCCTTTACGTTATTTCTAAGGACTCTTAGTTAGAAGGCTCGTTATAGGTTTCTTTAGAGGAATCTATTATTTCTAACTAATAGTATTACTAGTACGAATAGCTTATTCGTTAGTTTGTACTATAGCTAAAATAATTAGTACTAGTCTAAGACGAAATATAGACTAACTTATCCTAAGGAAGTCGTAGTTTTATTATTTACGTTAGTATAGGTAGAGATAATAATAGTATTCTTAGAAGAGAGAGCGACGACTCGTAATCTACTTCTTAGCTATTATCTCGGCGGTTCCTATCGGTAAAGGAACTAAAAGGTCCGTCTAGGTCGTTAATAATCGTATCTCTATAGAAAGGCATTTTTTTAGGATATAAAAGGAAGAAAGGGATAGATAAAAGAAGACTAGGTATATATATAGGGAAACGTTATTATAGTAACGTTAACGACTAGCTTATAATAAATAGAAAAAACGATCGGCTATATAGCTAGCTATAGAGCAAAGTCCTATTCCGTCTCGGCCGTTCTATCGTAAGGTTCGTATATTAAAGAGATATACTTAGAAGAGCGCGGTATCTATAGATAACTCTTGTTCCCTATCGTAGATAGGGTTTATAAGATAAGAAGCGAGTAGGGCTATAAGCTATACTTATTCGAGTATAGTATAGGTAAGGTAATAGCTACTTACCTAGAGCCGGCCGTAAAGCTAGCCGTTTTTCTAGCTTACTTTCTAGTTACTCGACTTAGTACTTATCGCTAGTTCCGCTAGTAGACGCTTTCTTTAGAGGTATTATAATTTCGTAGATACGAAGGCGTAGCGCCTAATTTAGGGCTACGCTTAGATAAATAGAATATACGCGTTATTATAGTATTATACAAAGATATCGAGGAATTAATAGGAATATCGGTACGAGCGAAGTAGCGATATATATTATATAAAATCTTGCTTACTATAAGTTAAATACTATAGTTCCTCTCGCGAACTCCTTTTTACTATCGTTAATAGAATTTATTAGAAATAAAGTTAGTAGCGCCGTAAGCTATACTTACTCGAGTATAGTCTAGGTAAGGTAATAGTAACTTACCTATAGCCGGCTATATAGCCGGCTAGCGACCGTTAGATAGGCGAAGAATATACTATTACTATTGAATTCTACTAAGCCGTATTACTTACTCGAGCTTACTACTAAGCTAAGAAATCGTATCTATAGTACGCCCTAGTATAAGGATTAAAGATAGCGAACTCTTTCTTACTATTATCGATAGACTTCTTTAGATACGAAGCTAGAGGCGCCGTAAGCTATACTTGTTCGAGTATAGTCTAGGTAAGGTAATAGCTACTTACCTATAGCTAGCTATATTATAGAGCCCCTCTAGTATATATACAACTAACTTAATAAGATATAGCTATATATCCTCGCTATCTCGGTCTATCTAAATCTAGTCGAGGATAAGGTTCGTAAGGTACTCGAGGAGATCGTCGCTATTTAGTCGTAGTAGTACTTACAAGATCTAGTTACAAAAGAGCCCTATAGACTTAGTAAAGATAGAAGGCTAGCGTTAATCGGTATAGTAGACGTAGTCTATATATATTAAGATATCTATTAGTATACCTATATAGACCTAGTAATCCTACTATACTATCTTTAGCTCTATCGCTACAAGTTGCTCTAAAATTGTAAGATAAGAAACTAGAGGCGTAGTAGGCTATACTTGTTCGAGTATAGTATAGGTAAGGTAATAATTACTTACCTATAGCTAGCTCTATACTAACCGATAGATTAGCGGACTATTAAGCGATAGTATCTATATAAGAGATAGTACGTATAATAATACATATTCTAAGACTATCGAGAGGGAAGAGAGTCTTTAACTTATTATATATAACTTTTTATATATCCTTAAATTGAATCTTGCTTCCTATAATAAAGGCAGATCTCGCGAACTCCTTTTTATAGTTATCGAAAGAATTTATTAGAAATGAAGTTAGGGGCGCCGTTAGCTATACTTGTTCGAGTATAGTCTAGGTAAGGTAATAGCTACTTACTAGTAGCCGGCCGTATAGCCGGCCGTTTTTCTAGCTTACTTTCTAGTTACTTTACTTATTACTTATCGGTAGTTACGTAGTAGCGCTATACATCGTATAAGATCTTTCTTTATATCTTTTATTATACTCTTCTATCCTTAGCTTTATCGTTAACGATAGGATTTATTAGAAATAAAGTTAGAGGCGCCGTTAGCTATACTTATTCGAGTATACTCTAGGTAAGGTAATAACTACTTACCTATAGCCGGCTACGTAGCCGGCCGTCTTTCTAGCTTACTTTATAGTTACTCGACTTAATACTTATTAGTAGTTATATAGTAGCGCTATATATCGTATAAGATCTTCCTTTATATCTTTTGTTATACTTTTCTATCCTTAGCGTTATCGTCGTCGATAGAATTTATTAGAAATAAAGTTAGGGGCGCTATTAGCTATACTTGTTCGAGTATAGTCTAGGTAAGTTAATAGCTACTTATCTATAGCTAGCCGTATAGCCGGCTATTTTTCTAGCTTAACCTCTAGTTACTTTACTTAATACTTATCGGTAGTTATGTAGTAGCGCTTTATATTATAAAAGATCTACCTTACTATACGCCGAAGAACGCGGTATCTATAGGTAGCTCCTTTATACTACCGTTAATACAATTCGAGAGATAGGAAGCGAGAGGCTCTATACGCTATACTTATTAGAGTTTAGTATAGGTAAGGTAATAACTACTTACTTATCGTCGGCTAATTATCTAGCTTACTTTCTAGTTACTCGACTTAGTACTTATCGGTAGTTATATAGTAGCGCTATATATCGTATAAGATCTTCCTTTATATCTTTTATTATACTTTTCTATCCTTAGCTTCGTAGTTCTTCTACTTAAATTATAGATACTAAAGGACGACTCTAGGACATATATACCTATTAATCCTAAAGTAAGCTATATCTTGAAAGTACTATCTACCTTCTACTTACTACTAACGTCGTAGGTTAGGATTAGCTTATATATATTAAAGTATGTATTAATAACTCTTTTGTACTCTCGTTAATAGAAATCGAGAGATAAGAAGCGAGAGGCGCTATCTACTATTCTTCTTCGAGTATAGTATAGGTATAATAATAACTTCTTACCTATATTCGACTCTAGGATATATATACCCGTTAATACTAAAGTAAGCTATATCTTAAAAGTACTATCTACCTTCTACTTACTACTAACGTTATAGGTTAGGATTAGCTCCTATATATTAAAGTATATATTAATAACTCCTTTATACTCTTGTCGATAGAATTCGAGAGATAAGAGGCGAGAGGCGCTATCTACTATACTTCTTCGAAGGTAGTATAGGTAAAATAATACCTTCTTAGTAGTAACCGATCCCTAAGATAGTTAGAAAGCTATATCGGTTAGCTAGTAACTAGCTACTAAGATAGTTAGAAAGCTATAGTAGTATTGTAAGGTATTATATAACGCTTAGCTATACTATATTTCCTAACTATTTCTCCTTAAAGCCTTCGAATCGCGATATATTAGATTAGAAACTAGAGGGACTATAGGCTATACTTATTCGAGTATAGTATAGGTAAGGTAATAGCTAATTACTAATAGCTATCTAATATAGCTCTTAGCCCTTCTTATTTAATACGATCTTGTACGCTATTTAAATAAGAGTATAAGTATATAGAAAGTATAGTAAAGAGTAAAGTAAAGAGTAAAGTAAAGGGTTTGTAAACTAATACGATAAGAAAGTATAGTAAAGAGTAAAGTAAAGAGTAAAGTAAAGGATTTGTAAACTAATATATACTCTACGTAGTAGGTAGATCTTAGTATAGTCTCTACCTACGAGTAAGGCTATATCGCTATCCTTCTTTCTTTATCCCCTAGCGCCGCTAAATGTGTCTATCCTATAAGTATAGAGATAGAGGGATAGGTATTGTATAATATTCGGTCGCTACCTCTTAACTATTTCTACTCAAAGTCTAGGAATCGCGATTTATTAGATTAGAAATTAGAGGAGCTATAGGCTATACTTATTCGAGTATAGTATAGGTAAGGTAATAGCTACTTACCTATAGCCGGCCGTATAGCTAGCTATATAGCTAGCTATATACGGCTATACTATGTATCCTTACTATTTCTCCTTAAAGCCTACGAGTAGTTAAAACCGGAAGGGATTTTAACGAGAGAACTAGGAAGGATAGGAATAGAACTTGTTCTAGGTTGTCTATAATTAATATGTTTTTATACTAGAGAACTAGGAAGGATAAGGATAGACCTTGTTCTAGGTTATCTATAATTAATAGGTTTTAACGAGAGAACTAGGAAAGATAAGGATAGAACTTGTTCTAGGTTATCTATAATTAATAGGTTTTATGAATCTAAGGGACTTTATCTAGCTAGCTACAAGGCTAGCTATAAGGCTAGCTATATCGATTTCATTATCCTTACTATCTATAGATCCTCTTTTTAGGATTCCTATCTAGATTCCCTTAATATCGCTTCTACTTTCGCTTCGAGGACTTGTTACCTTCCTCCTCGTTATTACTAATTAGTTAGATAGAAGGGCTAAATCGAGTNTTATAGTACGAGGGTTATTCTTCCCTTAACGTTTCTTCTATATAAGGAAATTCCGATTAATTATAATTATCTTAAAGACGGTTAGACTATATATTCGATTATATCGGTACTAATACTATCTAATACTAAACGATTACTCTATTCCGATTCTTATCCTAGGGATTACTAGGATATCTCGAGCGATTATAGCGATTATTAGATAACTCTCGGCGATTCGAGACTATATCCCTAATATATTATCCTCTAAGAAATCGTTTACAAGATAGGATAAATCTAATTCTCGTTAGCTTACGGCTTAGGATAATAACTATACTTATAGTAGTACTTACTTTACCTTCGATATATCTCGAGTTCGTCTAGAGCTCCCCTTGCCTCGATCTCGTCCTATTTAGGGGCCTAGCTACTAAATATAAATAACGTTCGCGATTTCTTAATCTTCCTCTACTATTACTATCCCTTAGCTCTATATACTATATAATTAGAGTATTCCTCGATAAGCTCCTTTAATACCGACTAGTAGTATTCTTCCTATTTTAGTTCGTCCTTCTACCTATCCTATTACTAGAATTTAGTCTTCTATATTAGATAAAGGAGGACTACGATACTATAGATATCGCCGAAGGTCTCGAAAGTAGCTAAATAATATTTATTAAGCTTTTGTTCTAACGCTACGAGTGCCTTCGTTATAGTAACCTTCTAGGGAATACTCTTTTTACTTAGCTTCTTCGAAGATCGATCTAGTTCGTTAAAGAGCTAGTTATAATATCCGAATACCTAATAGATCGTTAGTTCTCGGATTCTACTTATTATATTCGTAACGATAGCGTATAGCCTTATAATCGAAATAAGATATTCGGCCTATCTCTATTCCGCCTCGGTTAAGGCTAGCTATTCGATACCTTAATTAATATAGTACTAATCTACTATATAGCGTAGCTTATATACTTAGACTAGTATATAGAACGACGAGTCGAATCTAGTCTTAACGTCCTAGGTTAATCGAAGTAGTCTTTTTAGAGGCTAGATTTACTATTTCTTATTCTAAGCGATACTTTTACTATTAATCTATAGCTTGCCTATAAGATTTGTCTAGATAAGTACGAACGCGTACTATCGCTACGAGCTAGAGTTACTATAGATTATAGTCTAGCGGATCTAGATTAGTTAGTTAAGAAAACTAGTAGCTAGCTACATAGCTAGCTATAAGTACTAGCTATACTTACTTTATAAATAACTATAGTAAGACTCTATTCCTTAGAAGCTTTTATCGCCGCCTTTAAAGTACTTAGCTTATCCTATACTTTCTTTTCGTCTAATATCTTCTACTACTCGTCGTTCTAAGGTACTAGCTTCAATTTCGTAAATAGCGTCTAGATAGAGATTTATACTACGTAGGCTAGATAGGGGAACTTCGTAGGAGAGGGAATCGTTATCCTTACGTCGAATAGTAGATCCGTATCTATCGACTCTATTGCGAGACTAGTAGGGTCCTTAGACCTAGAATCGTTATTATATTCCTCGTTAGTATCCTCTAATAGCCTAATAGATAGTATCGTTTATATCGCGATAGTTTAACTAAGTTTCTCGACTACTTCTCGTCTAAAATTAGTATTAATATAAGACGACTACTAGGAAGGCTATCTATAGGTTTTTATAGAGCGTTTTATTGTTACTTATATTATCCGTCGTAATAGTAATTAGCTTAGTATAAACCTTAACTTACTCTAGCGCTTTTTAGACTAAAGCTACTATATTCGCTCTAGAGTAGATTTCTATAATTTTAGGAAATCCAATTATTAACTCGTAGTATCTCTACTACTTATCGATAAAGTAAAGCATAATAGAGAGGAATAATATCCGTATCGTTCTATTTAACTAGCTATTAATTGCAATCGCTACCTAGTTAGCTAGGGCTACTAGATCCTTAATCTCTTTAATAGTAATCTCTATATTTTGTACGAAATTACTACGTTAAGTACTCGCCGAGAGAAATAGTAGTAGATTATTAGTAAGGTAGTAGTACGTTTTTTAGACCGATTCCCTCTCGAAGAAGTCTTCTAGAAGTCTATTAACGATAATTATCTCGTTAGCTAGTTAACGGAAATCCTCGAGACTATACTCGTTAGCGTTAACTATACGTACGTCCTTCTTTCCTTACTATAATATTATTAGACTTATTTATTATATCTAGAGTAGCTAGCGTATAGCTAGCCGTATAGCTAGCCGTATAGCTATCTATATAGCCGGCTATAGGGGAGTACTCTTACCTTAGTACAAAATTCGGTATCTACCTCGTCCTATCGATCCCCCTATACGAAACGATACTTTTAAGTCTTTAAATACTTCGTAGTAGTAGTATTACTATCCCTAATTAATAGATACTTTATAACTAGCCTATAGAACTTATATATTACTACTAGCTAGTCCCTAAGCCTATCGAGTATAGTAACTATCCTATATATAGCTCCTTTAATTAAATACTTCTAGATAAAACTATTCCTATCCTTACT
>LFZO01000846.1:0-17499 GCA_001578225.1 Pseudocercospora musae
ATATAGATAGTAGTATTCTCTAATCGCCGGTCTTTAGTATATATAGACTAATATATTAAGTATTACTAATACTAGTAGGGGATTCGAATCGACCTCGGGTTTATATAGTATATTAAGCTCTATAAGAGACTATAGACGTTCTTTGAACTTACCCTAGGACAAATATAGTTATAAGGCTAATACTACCGAATAGAGAGGAAATAGAGATATCTAGAGAGTATAGATTTATAAGATATAGTTCTAAATCGGCTATAGATAAGGGCGCGTAATTGAAAGTATACGTATACTATATTATAATAAATTCTAGTATTACTATACTATTCTACCGACTAGATAAGTAGCTATCTCGATTTGCCTTATAAGGTAAAAGTCCTAAGCCTATAGCCTCCGGTACAAAACCCTAAATCCTTCCTACTATATAGGATTCTATCTATATATTTTGTGTCTCGTTAGGCGGGAGGATATAGGGAGGATCTCGATAGCCCCTCCTCTTACTAGGCTCCGATTCCTTCTTCCTACCTTCCCCCTTCTCGAGTTCCTCCTTTATAAGGATAAACTACGTAAGAAGGCCCTCCTCGATAATCCGTCTAGTTACTTTATTTAAGCCTTTCTTAGCCTAGGTAATCTCGTACTATAAAGGGGATTAATAGTATTAGTATCCTAGACTTAGTATAGTAGTAGGATCTAGGCCCTTTTAGCGAGGGAAAGGAGGAATAAGAAGTCTAGAGCGTCTAGTATCTTTTCGACGTTGTCTATAAGGGTTCGAAGGTTCTTCTATATATTTCTATTCGTTTTTAGCGAGCGAGGCTAGTCGTTTAGGCCTTAAGGGCCTAGTCGAGGTACTAGCTAGATAAGGAGGACCGAGCGGTTACTACGAGCCCTATAGCTCTATAGCGATAGAGGGTAGGTAGAGGTCCCTTAATGACTTAGTAGTCGGTATAGCTTAGCGTTACCGGATAATAAGTTAGTACGCCCGATTCCCTAGTCGCGATATTATACCTCGCCTACTATACTAATAGATACTCTCGTCCGATATATCGCTATAGGACTTTACTTTAACGCGTCTCGTAGAAGCTTAGTACCGCTAGAGCTCTAGAAAGAAGATCTCTATAATTATAATAAATCGTCTAAGGGATCCGTAGAGAGAAAGGATAGCTTAATACGATTATCCTAAGGCCCTTCCTATCCCTATAATCGATCCTACGATACGACTACCGAAAAGCCTACGCTCGAGTTATTTAGGCTATAGGTAACACTTTTCTAGCCGAAACTTATATAAGGATAGGAGTTACTATAATAAACGTATTAGGAAGCGACGGCGAGGTAAATAGATCTAAAGGATAGAAATAATATCTTTCTAACGTCTCTAATCGTATCCTTCTTCGACCGAGATAATACGAAGAGATTAGTAACCTCGCTATCGCTAGTCTAGCCCTAACCCTAACCCTAGACCTATATAGGCATCGCCTCCGCTACGCCTAACGGATAGTAGTAACCGAGGCTCGTTATCTAGTAGTAGTCGTAATATTACTACCGATACGAGTAGATCGTATTACTAACGTATAGATATCCCTATCCCTCGGATACGATAATATTATAATAGCTTATTATTTAGTATTATTACCGTATAATAACTTAGCGCGCCTAGGAAGGGGCGACGAGTAGACGGTATAATATAGGACGGAATATTTCGGACTCTAACGATATCTAGGCGCGCCCTAGTACGATAGGAATACTATATCGGCTAATCGCGACGCTACTAGTATACCGATAGTTTATAACGGCTAGTATAGGCGTCCGCCGAATATCTACTATATACGATAGTATACAATAGCGAGAGGAATATACCGAAAGTATTATAGAACGTTCGTAAAATATATATATAATCCTACCTTAATTTTATAAATCCGAATATCGATATACTAAAGATATAAGGTAATCGGTCGCTATACGATCGCTAGAATAACCCGAAGCGAGCGAACCCTAACCCTAGACTCTATCTCTATATAGTCCTTCCGTTCCTCGTCGATATCCCTCCTATATCGTCTAATCCTAAATATATTACGTCGATATCCCTCCTATATATCGCTATCCTACCTCCTTCGCTACGAGTCCTAAATAACCTACGCTATCCGCTTTCGCTCCTTAGGATAGGCTATATCGAGGAGGAACCGGTCGTACTCTAGGATAGGATTTAATATACGGACTCGCTTCCTCGACTATTCTTTCCCTAGCGATCCGAGAGCTAGCGGCTATAGCTACTAGATAACGAGGAAGTAGAGTACGCGTAACGAGGCCTCTAACGCCCTAGTCTTCTAGACGAAGGGATACTCTAGCTACGCGACGTACTAGATAAGGAATATAGTACGTAGATCTAACTATAGAGGATACGTTAGGCTATAGTCGTATTTGTCCTATAGGTAGATAACGAGCTAGGCGATAAGGTTCGCGCTATTCGAATACGTTAGTTCTCTAAGATAAGACTCCTCTAGGAGGCTATACTTAAAGTAGAGGCTAGTAGTCTAGGGCTATAGTTATAGTAGAAGGGATATAGGAGGGGAGTTATAGCGGATAGTATACTTTCTAGAGTCCTTAGTAGAAATAATAGGAACGTAGGGTAGCTCTTCGACGAGATAGGTAAAATAGGGACGGTACTACTAGA
Organism: Pseudocercospora musae; assembly: GCA_001578225.1. Lineage (NCBI taxonomy): Eukaryota > Fungi > Ascomycota > Dothideomycetes > Mycosphaerellales > Mycosphaerellaceae > Pseudocercospora > Pseudocercospora musae. The sequence continues at coordinate 2,663 of LFZO01000846.1, forward strand.
GGACCTCGAGGCCGCCGAGGACCGCCCCCTAGTCGTTATTAGCGTCGTCGGTATCGTCGACGTCGTTAGCGTCGTTAGTATCGTCGGTATCGTTAGTAGGGGTTATCTACTACTTCTATCTACTCGACGTAGGTAGAGAAGGGCTAGGAGGGACTAGAGGGCTAAGAGGGATAGGGAGGCTACTAGGACGCCGCTCGGCGAGGAAGCGAATCGCGATCTAGTATACGTTCGTAGGCGCCTTCCCGAAGTAGTAGTCGTTACCTAGATAGAGGTAGGGTAGGGCTATAGATAACGAGACCTCGCTATCCGATAGTAGGTACCTATAGTAGGCGCCGTTACTCTAGAGCTAGCCGACGAGGTTCCGTACGAGGGGACCGAGCGCTAGCTAGTAGTACGTCCTAGATTATACGCTAGTTAGGTATACGTCCTAGCTTAGCCTATACCGATAGTATATATAGTAGATCGAGGAAGGATAGTTAAGCTACGGCTAGGTAGTAGCTCTACTAGGATAGACCGGATATAGGTATAGCTATACTAGGACGCTAGGCGCGGTAGCGACTAGGTATAGCTAGTAGATAGACGAGGTCCTAATAGCGTCGAGGATAGCTACGAGGGCCTCGCGGTTAGGATACGAGGACGTAGGCGCGGATATAGGTACGCGATAGGTAGCTATCGGCTATTATATAGAGGCTATAGGAGGGGACGAGGCGGGCGTCGGTATAGGGGGCCCTAAAGGCTAGATAGTCTAAGGCTTAGGATAGTAGATAGTAAGGAAGTTCGTAAGGGCCTATATACTATAGATAACTATATAGCCCTAGCGTAGATAGGCCTAGTAGGGGCTTATAAGCTAGAAGGCGAACGCGTAGGGCTCGAGGGCATAGATACTAGCGTTAAGGAGGTAGCTACCTAGCCTATCTAGTACCTAGGTAGACTATAGGTACGTAACGAGCCTAACGAAGATAGACCGATCCTAGGGATAGTCTTCGTCGGATCCTAGCGCTATCCCGATCTAGGCGGGATTCGACTATAGCTTAGTAGTAGGATAGAGGGGCTAGGGAAGGCTATAGGCGAAGTAGGTATCGCCCTAGCGAGAGGAATCGACGAGGATATAGAAGGATACCTCGAGAGCTACCTACTACTACTATCCGCTATAGTAGGGATATAGGTCCTTCCTATAATAGAACCGGGAACCTACGTATAGGGCGTCCTAGACGAAGTAGTTAAGGTAGGGCAACTCGAGGCTTAAGGACTCTATAGTTACCTAGATCTAGGAATACTCTACGCTAGCTACGGTATATCTATCTATAGAACCGGGACCGGTAGAGGCAACGGGGCTCGTTAGCGAAGTCGTCCGTTCTATAGCTAGACCCGAGTCCTCGCTAGCAAGCGGTATACTCGATAGCGCTCTAGGCGCCTAATCGTAGACGTTGTATAGTACCTCCCTAGAGCGATAGGCTAGTAGGTACCTAGCGTCGAGGTACTCTATAAGGACGAGCTACTAGTAGCGCGCGCCCTTAACGAAGGCTACGAGCTACGTAGCCTCGGTAAAGGTATCAAGGTAGTCGACTATCTACGTCGTAGGGGGCCTCGTCTAGGCAATCTCGATAGTCGTCTACTATCCCTCCTATCCTACGTAACCCGATTCCTAGACGAAGTCGATTAGGATATATAGCTACTACTAGTAGTAGATCGCGAGGACGTTACCGACGTTAAGGCTAGTCTTAGTCGCTAACGTCGAGACTAATAGGCTATCCTAGTCGAGCTACTACGCGAAGCTATCGTCGCTACTATTACCGCTATCCTTCCCTTACTAGTATAATAGATAGCCGAGCCGCTCCCTAAGTACGTAGGCCTCCTAGACCGACTATACAAAGACGATATCCTAGCCGGCCTAGTCGTAGAGGTCCCGATCGGCTAGCTAGAGGATCCCCTTAATATAGTCCTACTCTAGATCCCTCCCCTCGAGTCGATAGATAGAGTAGGCAATCCTAGTATAGTAGCTACTCGCGCGGATAACCTAGAACTCTACATCGTCGATATTATATCTATATATATAGTAGAAGAACCGCTCTAGGGATAGGGACGCTATAGTAGTAAGGAGAAAGATAGGATAGCTAAGTATCCCGATCCTATCGAGGCTATAGAGCGCTAGGCGCTAGTAGGCGTAGACGACGCTAACGTAGGCCTCGTTATAGAAGATCTATTAGAGGGCTCCTAATTAGACTCGAGGCTCTATCTACGTAACGAAACCTACGTCCCTATCGACCTAGTTAGCGCTTACGAAGACGAGGGAATCCTAGGGGATAGACTAGGGCCTAGTCTACCTCGCCGCTAGTAGACCTACTACCTACGCCCTTGTAATAAGTTAGTTAAGGAGGGCGGCGTAGGGGACGATAACGGTAGTAAAGCGACCGCTCTTAGAGACCTCTAGAAGGGCGGGAACCTAGAAGAGGAGGATCTTGCCCCTACTAGTTAGGAGAACGATTAGGGACGCCGCGTAGTAGCCGGGTTCTATAGCGAGGACGGCGTCGAGCGCCTACTCCTACTTAGGACTCTAATAGGTAATAGGATAGTCTAGGGGGATCCCGAGGGCGCGGTAGATAGTACTATCCTAGTCGAGGAATAGAGGGAGGGGCCGAGGCGTAGGATAGCGGTCGTTAGTAGGGAAGGAATAGGTAGCGTTAGTAGTAGAGGGAAGGGAGTTAGCGTTAATAGCGGAGAAGGGATAGGTAGTATTAGTAGTAGGGAGGAGGACGTTAGTAGCGTCGGTAGGGAAGGGATAGGTAGTATTAAGAAGGAAGTTAGAATAGTTATCGAAGTAGTTATTAGGATACTTAGTATAGACGTTAGTAGCGGTAGGGTCGTTACTAAGATAGTCGCTATCGTCGAAGTCGTTAGGGCGCTTAGTATAGACGTTAGTAGTAGTAGGGTCGTTACTAGGACGGTCGCCGCTATCGAAGTCGTTAGGGTACTTAGCGTAGGTATTAGTAGTAGTAGGGTCGTTACTAGAACGGTCGCCGCTATCGAAGTCATTATCTAAGTTATCTATATAGCTCGAGCCGTCCGAGCCGCCCTAGTCCTCCCCTAGTCTAGCTAACTTAGTAGTCGATATAGCTTAGTAATATTAACTAATAACTAATCCGTCCTAATCCCGGTCCTCCTCTAGTCCGGCTAACTTAGTAGTTAGTATAGCTTAGCGATACTAACTACTAACTAATCCGTCTAATCCTAAACCCTTCCCTAATCCGGCTAACTCTATAGTTAGTATAATAACGGAGCCTATCCCTATAATCTCGCTAAGTAGCGAATAGACGGTACTCTACTATACCTTATTATAGTACTTCGCTAGATCGAAGACCTTAGTACTAAGGCCGCCTACGAGCTAGACTAGGGTCGCGTATCGCGTCTATCTAATACGAGGACCTTGCCTAGTAAGGAACTCCTCTACTACCTAGAGGACGTTACCGCTCGGTTCCTCTAGACTACTCTCGTCCTCGTCCTTCTCCCTACCCTCCTCCTCGAGTATCCCCTAGTAGAGTAGGTCCGTCGCCTACTCGCTAATCTACCTCTACGAGATAGTAGCTACGATATTCTAGTATACGAGGAGTTAGAACTATATACTAAGGAAGCGGCTAGAGTACTTAGCTAGCGAGGCATATAGGGCCTTAGACGATAGGATAGCGAGCTTAGGCCCGATATACCCCTAATTAACCTAGAGGAAGTTAGCGCTTGGCCCCTAGGGGAGGGGCGACTATATAGTAGTTACGAGTACCTCGAGGAAGGGGACGACTATACTAACGTAGAGGGCGAGCGCCTTGCCTAGCGTTAGGTAGTAGTACTTTAGTATAAACCGCCGGCTCTAGTTAGGATTCTTATTAAGTATCGAGTAGACTATAAGGTCGCCGTTAATAACGAACGTCGTATAGGCCTCGCTTAGGCTAGTCCCGTTCTATCGTTAGATATAGATATACTTAGTCCTATAGACTAGCTACGAGCTACTTACGTATAGGGCAACGGCGTAGAGCTAAAGGAAGCTAGATACGGTCGCGAAGTAGCCTAGGGTCCGGGCCTTCTACTTCTTCGTTAGTAGAGGGAGGAACTCTATAACTACGAGTTCCTATCCTATAGCCTACGTAAGGTAGGCGCCGAGGATCGGGCTCGCGGGGCCGAAGTAGTTAGCGTTATCTAGGTCTATTACGAACGAGTAGCTAGGTACCTCGGATCCGAGGTCGTCGACGATACGGCTAAGGGAAAGGATAAACTCGCTATAACGACCGAATAGGAGGAAGATATTACGCTAGAATACCTCCTATATCTCCTAGAGGAGCCCTTTAACGAAGCGCGAGCGGAAGGTATCTATTAGGATCTAGTACCGGTCGAAGTAGAGGCGAAGCCCATTAGGACTATCGTTAGCCTAGAACGCCTATCCCTAGTTCGTATACTCCTACGTATACGTCTTACTAAGCGCGAGGAGGGGAATTAGCTCGCCTATAACTATAAACGTACCGATAACGAGGTAGGCGTCCTAGTCGGCTAAGAAGCGCGCTAGGGCCTCTATAGTAGGCTCGGTTACGCCTATAGGAAAGTAGGCCTCTACGAAGAAGATATAGGCGCTATAGACGAGGTAGGCGAGGAAGGGCGAGACCTTATATAGGGCGCGTATATAGGTCCTAAACGAGTCGATCGCAAGGATAGTAAAGAAGGCGAAGATAGGATATAGCTAGGTAAGGGGCTTCCTTAGGAGAATCTAGACGAAGAGTATAGAGAAGAGGTCTAGGAGGGCCTACTCCTAGGTAGGGGCTATAGCGGTAGGGTCGAGGGCTAGCGTCGCTACGATCTACTCGAGGGCGTCGTCCTCTAGTATTATAAGCTAAAGGCCTATAGCGGACGGGCGCCCCGCGCGCCGGTCCTCCTAGTCCTAGAGGAGGAAGTAGACAAGGCGGACGAAGGTCGCGGCGTACCGGTCGATACTCTTCCTTAGGGTCCTTAGTAGCTAGTACGCGTTACTAGTCGACTATAGCTAGGGGCTCTAGAGGAGGCTACTCGCGACGTTATTTAGAAGCGGAATACGATCGTAGCTCTACTAAAAGACTAACGCTACCTAGAGGTAGACTAGGGAGATCTCTACCGACTTCTCCTTCCTTAGAAGGATAGCGAGTACCTAGAGGATACCGACGGCCTTCCCGATATAGTAGAGTAGCTAGCCGGTCTAGAAGTCCTACTAGACGGCGCTTAGCGAGGGGGGCGATAGGGAGGGTAGGAGGGGAAGCTTATAGCGGTTTAGTCTAGGAAGACGCTAGGACAATCCCTAGCGAGATATTCTATAAGCTATACGTACGCGAGGTTACGATAGATCGACGTTACGGCTACTACGAGTACGCTTAGGTCGACTAAGGTAGGGGAGGGAATAGTAGGGAAGGGTACGTAGGATAGGGAAGGATAGGGAATAGGGGACTCGATCCGGATATACGTCGCTAGCCTAGTAATAATTCGCTATAGGATAACCTCTTCCTCGAGGATACTCGGCTCATATATCTAGTTAGTATACCGATCTTTTAGATAGTACTTCGCCTCCGTTACGAACTTCGCTTAGTTCTAGTCCTTAAATAGATACTTGTACCTAGTAACGGGATACTACTACTCCTAGACGGAAGGGGGAAGGTAGGCGTATAGAGGCGGGAGGGGCTAGTCGAGGGCCTACTAGTATCCCTATAGCTCGCGCGCTATACCGGCCTTAGGGTAATAGGCGAGGAAGGCGTCCGTAGTCGCTAAGGCAATAACGATATCGTAGGTATACTTCTTCTAGAGATAGACGAACACGTCGGTAGTAGCGGAGTAGTAGAGGTAGTAGACGACGAGGCGAGCCTTAGCGAACTACGAGAGCGATCTAAGAGGATAGGCCGTTTTCGTAGATAGGGCTATAGTAGAGCGACGGGAGACGGCGAATAGCTTAGGATAGACGGCGATCGATCGAGTCTAATACTTAATTTCTCGGTCGCGCTCTAAATCTTAGTCGGAGCCGTACGTATAGATAGAATAGCTAAGGGGTAGGACGAGTTTCTCCTAGTAGGTAACGAGAAGGCGGACGGATAGAGGTCTACTAGGAATACGACTATATTACTCTAGTCCTACCCTAGCTATATATCCGTCGTCCTTTCGGCGCGCTAGCTCTAGATAAGGGAAGGAGAGTCTCGAGAAGTCGAGGATTTAGTAACGATAGGAACGACGGCCTAACGGATCCTAACTACTTACGAGAGATCTCTATAGTTAAGGCAATACCTATATCGGTCGAGGGTTATCGCGATAGGTAGTAGACAATAGCGAATAAACGTAGATACGTTCCGAGTATATCTTACCGATAGGAGACTATCGTAATATAGAAGGATATAGATAGAGGAAAAGGATAGGAGCTTAATATTCGATATATAAAGAAGTTATCGTCGATCGGTATAGTTAGAATAGGAGACTTAAGAAAGTTATTATCGCTCTATATTCCGGATTAATATTAGAGACTTTGCGTTATCGTCGATTATATAGATAAGGAAGGGATAGAGGATTTAAAGTTATCTCCGCTTCCTATTAATCCCTACCTATTCGATATTAGAGACTTTACGCTATCGTCGATTATATAGAGGGGATTTCTCCTAGGGTAGAGGGTAGAAAGTTATCTTCGCTTCCCGTATACCCTACCTAGTCGACGTTAGAGACTTTACGTTATCGTCGATCGTATAGATAACGAAGGGGCGAAGGGTTTAATAGCTAATCTTCCGAAGGGTAGGAATCCTTCGACCGCTAAGTAGAGGACATAAGGGAATAATAGTTCTAAGTACGTTTTACTAACGGGTAGCGGAGAGACGACAATTATATAGAAGGATACGGACGTAATAAAAGGACGAGACTTCCTATATTCGATATACGAGACGCGAGCGATAGGAAGAAGTTATCGTTAATAGAAGTCGTTATCGATCGACGTCGACCCTAAGCCGTTCGATAGACGAGACTTAGCTAGGCTAGTTATCCCTATTTACCCTACCCGTTCGATATCGGAGACTTTGCGCTATCGTCGATCGTATAGATAAGATCCCTACTAGGATAGAGGATAGAAAGTTATCTTCGCTTATTACAGTCTAGCCTAGTATCGATACGATACTAGGATATCTTATACCTATAGAACGTAGTTTAGATAATTAATTAACTAGTATACTAACTATTACGATCGTCCCGTTCCTATAGTACCTATTAACTTAGTAGCTTTACTAGGCTTACGATATAGTTAGCTACTATACTAATCTACCTCTACTACTACCTAAACCGACGAGCTATCGCGATATCGCGCCGATATAGACTAGACAAAGACGATTAGCGTGGATCTACACGATCGGCTAGCTAATCTCTATAATCTAGACCTATTCGACTCGATTCGCGAGTAGCCGGTTTACTATACTTCCGTACTAGTTAATAGCCGCCTCTATAGCGCCGCCGGTACTACAATATCCTCCTATATTCGCTTTATCGCGGATTACCTCTATTGGGATAACTACGAGTCGGAGTAGGCGATATAGCTATAACTACTAGTTACAATTTTAATCTAGTATAAGTAAGACCTATCGGATAGAGAGAAGGTACCGGTATTAATACGACTACGGTTCCTACTTCTAATAGGTAGTAGGGGAACCGGATCTTAAATACTAGCTACTCGTTCGTCCTAGATTCTATATCGATAACGTTACGATACTACTAGAAAACCTCTTTAGCTCGGGTCCTACTTCTAACTCGACTAGAAACGGTACTCCTTTAATCTAGTAGTCTAACTACATCTCCCCTATCGTAGTTTTAGATTACTAGCTATTAAACCGTATATAATATAGATCTATACTTACATCGTATAATACGTAAGCTATAGCGATACCTTTATAGCCTAGTTAAGGAGTAAGTAAGGCCGTATCGACTTATTAGCGGCTTACGTCCTATACTACTATCCTATTATAGGGAATCTACGGCCCTTGGCCGCCAAGGTCTAAGAACTAAGCCTATATATCTTAGACGAGTTTAACTTCCTAGGATAGTAGATAGTAGACAAAGGCCTACTTACTAGGGCGGTTAAGGAAGTAAAAGCTGTACTCCCTACGACCTACGAGTCGTACTACTATAAGTAATATTATCCCGAAATATACTCCCCTATAGATATCGAGCGTACTAGACTTGCCTAATAGAGCGAGCCGCCGACCCGTTCGAGGCGGTCGAGTACGTATTCGCTATAACTAGAACTACTAGATATAGGAAATATACCGATAGCGATCCGGCGGAGAGCGGTATCGCGTTCGTAGGCCCCATCGCGTTCGCTAGTATCCTAGTAGTCGACGGATACCCTACCCTTAGTATTTTAGTAACGACCTTTATAAGGACCTTATACATAGCGGATACGTCGTTCGTTACCGTTCAATTCGTTGCTATACCTAGTAGTAGACGACCGTTAAGGCCCTATAGAACGTAATTACCTACGAGGCCGCCCTAATAACTATAGTAGCGATATACGTCGCTCGCGTTTAGAGAAGATAGAGGAGATCGATCGCGATAATATACGACTCTAGTAGGAACGCTAACGGTTCGACGCTTTAAGATAGTCGGTATAGAAACGAGGCGTCTATTTAGACGATTCCGTAATCGAGTTCCTATTAGAGTAGGGAATTATACTAGTACTAGAGGACTAGGGATCCTATACTAGGCGAGGCTATAACGAGGACTATAGTAGGCGTAAAAGGAAATTCTACGATTACGTAGAAGATTATCTCTACTAGCGCTAGCGTTCCCGGTTAAGGAGAGCTAGACTTAGGTCTAACTATAGTCGCTACGATTCCCTATAGGACCGCAACGATAGGCGCCCTAATACCCGTCGCTATTACTCGCGTAACTATTACTATAGTAATAAGGAGCGTCGCGCCTATAGACCCTATAGTAATATAAGAGGCCTCGATCCTAATAGCGAGGACAATAACCGTTCCGATCGCTCTAATCGTAGTAGACGCTATATAGGCTACTACGATAGAAAAGGAAAACGCTCTAGTAGACGTAACTACTCCCCCTAGGGTTCGCTATCCTCGTCCGAGAGCTCTACTAACGACGACGGATATAGCCGGCGTAGTTATCGAGGACATCGTAGGATACATCGTTATAGATACTACCGGGATAGATCTTCTTTATCTTCCGATTCCGAAGAATTAATATACGACTACCCTAGGGCGCGTTTCGACCTATTATGCCTAGGATTCTTTAATCCGACGCTAAGCGTAACTAAGTACGGTAAGGGCGACTATACTCTAGTAGGTAATAAGATAATCTATCGCTCGGTCTACGCCTTTGTCCTAGCTACTAAAGACTATATATAGATAGTCGGATTAGAGGAGATACGCCTTAACCTATCGCTCTACTTTCGCGACATAGCCTAATCGTAGTACTAGGCCTAGATCGCCGACCGTAACCGTCGTTATCTTAGAGGCGGTAGAGGAATTAAAAGATAGGAAGAACGGCTCGCTAAGCGCTAGAAGGTCTCCCTAGTTAGGGCGATAAGAATACTCGACTAGTAATCCTATAGCTAGAAGGATATTCGGGCTAGTAGATCGATTATAGACTATATCGTTACTACGATGCGACTAGCGGGCGACGTAGGGTTTAGCGAAGAGCTCTAAGTACTCTAAGTATATCGCTACCTAGAGCCGCGCTTCTAAGAAGCCTTATTTAAACTAGACGAAGACATAACGACCGACGAATTCGTTACGGCCTATGAAAAGAAGTTCTACGTCTAGGAATAGATAGTAAACGGAGTAGGTAAGGCCCGAACGTAACCTAATCGTACTAGGAATAGTCGTAATTTTCTACTACGAGCGACCGATAGTAGCTATAGATAGAGGAAGAATTCTAATCGGGCCGAGGCGATAGGTAACTACCCTAACCCCCGTTTTTATACTAATAGATATAACTAGTAGAACAATCGCTAGGAACTAAACGCAAGCGGATAGCAAAGAAGGATCTTCCTACTAAGAGATCTAAAATAGATCGAGAATAAACCCTATAGCGTAAACAATACTAACCTAAGGCTACGCTAGGGCGACCGTCGCGAGCAAGCCTACTTTAGTAAGGAGTATTAAGCCGGATAGGTACTAGATCGTTACGCTAGGTCGCCTAACGGGGGTAATACCTAGCCGGAGTACTAGGGCACTAAGGCATTAGAAGATTACTAGCCGTAACCCAATCGGGAACAAGGACATTTCGGCGACGCTAGCTCGGATAGTTACTATACTAATCCGTATTATTCGGATTATAGAGCGTACTTCGGTAGGGTAGGAACTCTACTATCGATAGCCTTCTAAAAACCTAGGCTATTGTCGCTACCGAAGACTAAGATACCCGTAGCCGTTCGGCTATTCGTCGTATCTAGGTACGCCTATAAGATCTACTACCTAGGCTTCGCCTCCGGTAACCTTCTATATACGTACCTAAAACAAGGCTATAGAGGGAAAACGGCGCCTACGCTCCTAGTATAGTAGAGGCTACTAGCTTACCCCGATATCTAGAGATCGATAGCCCTACCTTCGACCTAATATAGCTACGCTTTCCGTAATTTCTAATACATAACGTTCCCGTCTCGATTTACGCCTAGAGGTACGACTAAGTAGATCTACTTAGATACCGGCTATACTATAACGATTAGCGAGAAAGCGTTCGTACTTAGATAGCGCCCTAATATCGAGGTACTTTAACTACGTAAGCTACTCGAGATCGGAGGGATTACTAGCGCCTAGGTAACCTTAGAATATGTTCTCCTAGAATTCTTCGTCCCGGCGGTCCTACCTAACGGCGAGGTAGTCCTAGGCTATATAGTATAGGAAGTCTACTTAGTACTAAAGCTAAGGGCCAAAATCCTACTTAGAATAGACTCGATTACTATCGAGGGAATAAAAATCGATATACTAATATAGAAGGTAACCGTATCTAGCTAGGGCAATGCTAGCTTCGAAGTAGTAGTTAAGCGAAAGAAGGGTAAGCTAGTCCTTAATCGTCCGGTTTGCGTTGCTAAAGATATTACCTTACTACCTCGTATAGTTACGATAGTACCGATCTAGTACGCTAGGGATCTCCTATAGCGCCGCGATTTTATACTCGAAGGAGGCGTAATGCTATAACTATACGGATCCGTATAAGGATTATTAGCTAGCTCGCTACTATTAGTATCTATATATAACTAGATAGTCGATACTAATTTCTCCTATACCTAAGTGCCTAACGATTCTATATAGAGCGTACGGATTAGGACTAGCTAGCGGGTAGGAACCCTACTAGATAGCTCCTTCGAGGACGTATTTTATATCGATATAGGCGACTACGGTCTAGCGGCTCTTAACCCCAACGCTCTAATAATAGTAGTAGAGCTAGAACGAAAATACTCCTTAGGGGTTACGATCTATAGGGAGCCCGATCGAGCCGATAAAATCGCGTCGGTAGTCGAAAAATATCTACGACTCTTTACTAATCGCTATACGATCGTAGACATTCTAGAGTTAGAATTTATACCTATCCCTATAGTACCTAACTACCTCGATAAGCTTCCGCTACCTAAGGTAATTAATCTAGGAAAGCGAGACCGGGAAGTAGTCGATAAGATATACGAGGATTTGTACGATTAGGGTAAGATACAATTTACGACTAAGCTAACTCCCTTCGGGTTTCTAGTATTCGTAGTCTAGAAGACCGTTCCCGATAGTAACGAGAGATTAATCGATAAACCGCGAGCGGTCGTAGATATTCGGGACCTTAACTAGGTAAGTATTCCCGATAGCTACTAGATTTCCCTTTAGGTAGATCTATTTAGTCTCCTCGTCGGCTATAGCTTTATTAGTACGATAGACTATCTTACCTTCTTTTACTAGTAGGGAGTATAGAAGGAGGATCGCTATAAGCTAGCGATTAATACCTACTAGGGATAGGAGCAATTCAATATCGCTATTATAGGCTATTCAAATAGCGTTTAGTTTGTATAGCGCAAGCTAGATTGTATTCTACGCGATTACTAGGGTTTCGCGAGAGCCTATATCGACGATATCGTAGTATTCTCGAAGACATTAGAGGAGTATCTCCGCTACTTAGATACGGTTTTCTACTTACTTAACGTAGTACGAATTAGTATTAGCCCAAAGAAAACCTTCCTAGGGTTCCTATCTACGACGCTATTAGGACAATACGTTAGCGGTTTAGGCTTAGCTACGAGTAACGAGAAGATAGTAGCGATTACTTCGCTTTAGTTCCTAGAATCGGCCTAGAAATTAGAACAATATATCGGACTAACGAATTGGCTCCGCTAGTATATTCCCTACTACGCCTAGATAGCGGCGCTATTATAAGCTAAAAAGGCGCGATTACTTAAGGGAGCGCTAGTATTAGGGAACGTAAGGAGACGGTACGTAGCTATAGCGAAACCGGGCAAGAACCGATAGTAGCGCAAGGAGCTATTAGTAGCCTTTAACTATCTATAATCGATATTTAGGATATCCGAATTCCTCTACTATTTTAATTATACGTAGCGTTTATATACCGATATCGATTTATCGAGGGAATTCGGTTACGATACTATAGTATACTACGTCGAGGATAACCTAGACCCTATCCTAGATAATACGGGTAAAGCCTAATTGTTCCTACGTTATTATATATAGCCGATATTGTTCCTTAGTCGCGGTCTTAGCGATATAGAGAAGCGATATTAGCTAACTAAACTCGAGTACTCGGATATCGTTTAGATAGTAAAGAAGATCGGCTACCTTATATAGGCGTCCGCGTATCTTACAACGATCTTTATAGACTATTACGCCGCGGTAGGACTTACTAACGCCGTTTCGATAGCGACGACGACCGATACGGATAAGTAGAATCTCAAATTAGTAAGAGTATCGATATTTCTCTCCCAATTCCGTATTAATATAATCTATAGGCCTAGCCGTATCTATCTAGTACCGGATACTCTAAGCCGTCTACTAGGGGATATAGAGGCGCTAAAGGAAAACCTAGAAGTAGAGAATCTCGATCCCTTCTTATACTACCTCGATAGCGAGCCGATAGCGTCGTTCTACGCGATACTAGTAGAAATAGATCCGGATTTCAAGCGCCGCCTTGCTCTAGCTTACGAGTACGACGAGTAATAGGCACTAGTATAGCGATTGGTACGTAGGGCATAGGCTCGAAACGCTCTAGAACGGATGTATCTAGAGGGGATCGATATGCCCGCTATTACGAAGGACCTAGTACTATATAATAAAGGCAAAGACCCGTTCGCTAGTAATGAGTTTAATAATCCGCTAGGTATTAAATTCTTTAAACGCGATGACCTACTCTACTATCGCGAATTAATAGCTAGCCGTAAACGCTTATATATTCTATAGTCTATAGTTAAAGAGGTATTCGAGTAGGCCTACGACGAACGACATTACTAGGGCTTTTATCGTAGCTATAATCGGCTCTAAGCCTTATTTTATATCTATAGTATAAGTAGGAAACTACGCAAATACATCGAGTATTACTATAAATACCTACTTTTAAGAACGTAGCGATATGCTCTATATAGCGAACTATAGCCGATTCTCCTAACTAGCGGTATTTACTATACCGCTACGATCGACCTCGTAATAGTACTACTCCCTAGCCTAACCGGCATAGACGCTATCTTAATATCTATATATAAATTTAGTAAGAAGGTCGCTATCGTATAGGGCTACGAAGATTAGGACGCTTTATAGTAGGGAATCGCTTAGATCGACTACTTGTACCTAATAGATATAAGCTTTCCGTTAGTCCTAATTAGGGATCGTAATCCTCGCTAGCTATTAGGGTTTATAAAAGGGATATTTTCGAGGCTACGCGCGAAATTACTTATATTAGTAGTATACTATCCCTAAACTAATAGCTAATCGGAAAGGACTAACTAGATAGTAGAGATAGTACTATAGTTCTAGCTCTTAGAGTATCCTAAAGGCGATTAGACGTAGTATTTACTACTATTACAAGCTATACTAAACAACTTACGGAGCGCTACGACTAGCTAGTCTCCGAATAAAATCGTAATAGGAATTAAGACGAATCTAGATCTAGTAGCTAATCTCGAGGACTATCTATACGATCGCGCTACTAAGTAGGGACGGATCTAGAAGGAGGTCTATAACGCGATCGCATAGGCCGCGGCTAAGATAAAAGATAGATATAACGGAAAACATAAGCCGTTAATACTACGACTAGGCGATAGGGTTATATTACGTCTATATTCGGGCTACGATTAGTCTAGCTACAAGGTCTAAGGCTAAACGCGTAAGTTTAGCTATCGCTACGAGGAATCCTTTAAGGTACTAGAGCGAATCGGTTAGCTAGTATATCGCCTTAAATTACTATTGGTTATAAAAATCTACCTAGTTATCTCGATCGTATACCTAGAGAAGGCCCCTTCGGGCCTAGATCCGTATAGGCGCTAAACAAACTACGATCCTCTACTAGTTATAGCGGAATAGGGGCTAGGCGTCGCTAACGAAGGAGACTCGTACGAGATCGAGAGACTAGTAGGTAGACGTATAACTATTCGACGCGGATAGCCGGTAACCTAATATCTAGTTAAATAGTTAGGATATAGCGATACGAATAACGTATAGTACGATCTCGACGATCTCGAAGTAGCTTAAGACCTAGTCGACGCGTATAACCGGATATATCCGGTAGAGGAATAGCGGCTAGTACCGGGAGTACGAAAGATTATCTAAAGAACTCGAGCCTACTAGCCTTTTTTAGACGAGCTCTAACGATCG
>LFZO01000847.1:0-17478 GCA_001578225.1 Pseudocercospora musae
CTAGTTAAAATATCTACTACTATATATTTATCGTATAGATCCTCTTTATCCTTTACCTTAATCTCTTTCCTAGATTATGTTAGTATTCGATTAATAATGAATTTAATAAGGCTAGCTATATAGCCGGCTATAATAGTACTAATCCTCTATTCCTCTACTATAAGAAGACTAGTCTTAGACTAGATAGCTTCTCTTCTTATTCGGCCTTACTTTTCTACTAAAATGTAGCTTTATCCTACTTAGGTCTCTCCTTCTACTTCTCTAGCTACTATCGGAATATAGTTTACTTAGCTCTTTTCTTCTTTCTTAAGGCTTATTTAGTCTTAGATATCTATAAGACTCGCTTTACGTCTACTATAGTCTTCCTATATATAGAATACGCCTCTTTTGTCTTACGACGCTTTAGGCTTGGTACGCGATTATTAGGTTTATTATCCTCGTTGTAGATATAGTTACTAAGCTTGTAGTCGCCTTAATATAGTTACTAAGTACTACTATAGACAGTAGGTTAAGCTATACGCTTATTGCAAGCCATCTTGTATAGTTATTATAGGATATTAATATCGAAGTTTTCGCAAGGTAAGAATTAGCAATATAGCTCTAAAATTTATAACGTAACCTACCTAAGGTTTCTATAGCAATAGCGACCTAGGCGATACGTAGATACTATAGGACGAGTACTAAGTAGTACGAAAGTAAAGCTTCCTTTATATAGCTAATAGTGTAGCTAGTCTTTTTAGTAACGCTTATATAATCTAGAAAAAGTCTAGGTTCTAACCTGAAATTAGTATAGGTCCTAGAACCCGAACCTAAACCAATCGTCCGGTTCCTACTAAGAAACCGAACCTAGACCTAATTTCTTGGGTTATACCTAACCTACTAGGACGTCTAGGTCTTAGAAAGGCTCTAGTAGATAGTAAGAATAGCGGCTCTATTAGTGTCTTCGGTTAGAAGCTAAATAACTAGCGTATATAGAATATAGCGTATATAGGCAATCTAGTAGTAGCAATGTAGATAACAATACCTTATTACTATATATCGATCCTAGAGCGTTCAAGGCGAATAGTTATTTAATCGTATAGCTATCTTAAGAAGATTATATTAGAGCGAGTAATGTTATCTTTAAGCTACCTCTTTAAACCAATGTTCCGTATATTATTATATAATAACTCTTTTAATCTAAAAAGGCCCTTCTATACTAATGTCTAGTAAGCGTTAAAGTTAGCTTCGTTAACGTTCTTTAGTAGAGTAAATAAGACGGCTTCGAGGGTATTATTAAGTACCGATTAGCGATTGTATTTCGAGCCGAGTAAAGGGTCGAGCGAGATAGATAGCGCCTTGTAACAACCTCCTTGTTAAAGGCGCTTCGAAGATTATTAGTAGTAGGTTTAGGTCGACGTATATAGAACGAATTGCGTAGACGTAGTAGATATATAGTAAGTAGCTAAGAATTGCTTTACTACTAAAGGACTTGTAAACGATAAAGTCGTATAGATTATCTATTGAATAGGACTATAGTTGCCTTAAGTTAGCGGCGCACTACGTGTAGTACTACTAGATTACTCGATTATAGGTAACTATCGTTATATCGTATACAAGGCTATAGTAAAGAAGGATAGTGTATATATAGGACTTCGGCTTTACTTCCTAGAGCTACTATTGTAGAATAGTCGCTTTTAACTTAGCGGTATCGTTACTATAGCTATCTACGAGAGGTTAGTACAATAAGAAGAGGCGGTATTCAAGTTAAGGCGTAAGAGCGCGTCTACGAGGCTATTGTCTATAGAAGGCAACTATTTGGTAGTTATAACGATATTATAACTAAGCGCTATAATTAGTACTTACCGAAGAAGGTTAACGCTAGCTTCGCTACTAATAGTATACTTTAAGAAGGCGTAGAATACTAAACGGTTGTCTATATAGATAGTAATACGGATATTAGACTATTTCTAAGACTACTTATCGAAGGCAATAAGAATAGCCTTTATCTTAGTAACTTGAATATCTTCTTTAATATAGTAGATAGCGAAGGCATTAGGTAACGAGACCTTACGAAGGTTATCGTTATCGCGCTATTAACCGCTTCTATAGTACTAGAAGCTATCTATACCGAAGTCGTAGGCGTTCGTAAAAAGCTATATTTGTAGTAAGGTAGAGGTATTAATAATACGAGTGCCTTTGCTAGTATTAAGGATAGAAGTCTACTATATAAGATCGCTCTTAACGAGCGTTAGTAGGCGTCGTTTAATAGATCGTCGCTACTTAAAGGAGGCTAAGAATAGCTAGAGTTTAGCGTTAAAGGAACGACTAAGAGGGATAATACGTATATACTACGCTAAGTAACCTACGAGTATACGTATCTCTTCGAGATTAAGCGAGTTAGAAGACAAGGCATATAAGATAACTATAGTAACTCGTGCCTTCTTGTTATTAGAAAGCGACGCTCGTATAGAGATTAAGTTAATAACAACTCTATGAACCTCTATAGAAGTGCCCTAAACATTCTTCTTATTATTGTAAGGTACGCTAAGCTTGTTAGTAAGGTTAATCCAAACGTACTTAACTACTATTACATAGGCTTGTTAGCGTAGACTAGGCTTAATAATAAATATAAAGTCGTCGAGATAGTGTAGTACGTAGACGTCCTCGTTACTAAAGCTAGTAGCTAGTAGGTAAGTCTCTAGCAACTAGTAAAGGCCTTCTACAAATAGGTTAAAGATCTAGGATATAGTACGTAGACTAAACGGAAGCCTTAGTTCCTTGTAATATCGCCCTTACTACTTAATAGCCAATAGTTATCAATAATCTAGATATATAGGAATAATACGGAAGGCCGTTTTAACGTCTCGTTTAATAATGATAGCGCCCTTACTAGCTTCTTAGACCTTATCGACGACATTATCGAATAAGATATAGGCAATCGAGCTATACTACTTAGGTATATAGTTATTAACTAAACAACTATTAGGCTACGATAGGTCGTAAATACGTCGGAAGCTACTATCGTACTTAGGTACTAAACCTTGTAGTAATACGATAAGGTTATGCCTATCCGTTACTAGTACTTTAGTAATATAGTAGTTGTCTAAATGGCTCGCTAACTAAGTACTTATCTTAGTAGTATCGAGGTCGGTAGAGCCGTAGTTAACTATATAGTTATTAGGGTATTTGCGATGCCCTTATATACTAGGACCTTCGTAACCGATGTCTACTCTAAATTAGAGTATATAGAAGAGTATTTATAGAAGGGTTTAGTATAGATAATAGCGTAGTAAGTGCTACTAAGCGAGCGGTTTGAAAGGGCCTAAATTATAGACTAGCGTTAAAGTCGTATAAACGTTGTAATTAAGTATAGTATTAGTACTTCTAGAAGACTTAGTAATATTAGATAGTAAGTCTTTATAGTTAAAGCTAACCGCTAAGTTATCGAGTTAACTCTTCTTCTTACTAGAACAATGCCTAGATTAGTAACTAAATAAGTTATAGACGTTGCATTTGTAATCGGCGTAGTAACTACCCTCTAGTAGGAGACCGCTATAACTATACCTACTAGCGTTCTACGACGGACACGCCTCGCCCTTATAGGCTCCTTTAAGGTCTTCCTTTGTTAGTAAAGGACCTAGTTAGCCGATCTTCTTCTTAAGTAACGAAGAAGTCGTATATATAAGTAATAAGGATAGATTGCGAAGGCGTTTAGAAGGTATCTCGGAAATAGGCGATAGTAGACGCCGTAGTAGAGGTGTTCTTAGTTACTAAGGTTAATAGAAGCCGCGAGTATTGTAAGGAAGGCAATTAGTCTTAATAAGAATATTAGAGATAGACTAAGCGTCTAGTAACAAGTAGCTAGTAGTCTAAGCATCCTTTATAGAATCAATAGCGATCTCTCGTATATAGGTCTAAGCGTAGTAGTCTTAGTAGAAGTAGATCTAGTTACGCTATACGTAAAGGGTCTACTTAAGCGTTATAGCGCTATCTGCAATAGCCTTATTAGTATAGATTATTATTAGTATTACTTCGAACTAATTAAACGTACGTATAAAGGTAGTAATATTAATAAGGGTAGTAATAGGTACCTAGACCTTTACTATATCGTATTAATTAGTAGTATCGTTCTATACCTTCTCGTACGACATAGTAGGCTCAAGTTTAGCTACTCTCTAGCTCTTTAGCAATAGCTTAACGAGGTCCGCTAGCTTAAAGCGAAGGTAATAGATATCGGCAATATAGTAGGGCTCTATAGTCTTGTCTATAGTATTCTTAAACTACGCTTTGACTTAGTTGTTTAACTTACGAGATAGCTCGTTTACTAACGAGAGAATATCTTGCTATAGTACAGTAGATATTGCTATAGGCGGTTGCTACTATAGCGCAACTAACTTTAGGATCTCGTAGTACGTCTTCTAATTCTCCTATTAGAGCTATAGTACGTTAGTAGTAGGAGGTTATAGAAAGCTAGTTAGCAAAGTAGGTAGATTATTAACAATACGTTAAAGGTCTATATCTTGTTATTCTTCTTCTTATCGACTAAAGGTGTCTTGTAAAGAGAGGGGATCTAAGTCGTCGGTATCGTTATTATATACTAGCCTATCCCTACCCTACCTCTTGTTACCGCTTTCGGTACTATTAAGCATAGCTTAGTAACCGTAAAAGCATACGAATAGTACTTCTTGCTTAACTATGAGTACGATAGCGATATAGTTAACAATAATAGTAGTTGTAGAAGAAGAAGATAGTAGTTATTGCTAGCAATATAGGCTAGCGGTAAGAGATTAGTAAAGGAATAAAGGTTCGACTTAGAGGGGGACCGTTATATCCGCTAGTATATACGGACGTTATTATAAGAAACTAATAGCGATATAAGTATATATAGTTAAGCTCTACTATTATCTAAATTCGTAATGACTTTCTCTTTATCGTACCTTCTATACTTTAGTACTATTAGTAGTAAACGAATTTATTATCGTATAGATTAAGCTTACTAACGCCCTTGGAGTGCCCTTTAACGATAAGAAAGACGTTTAAGACTATACTATAGAAGTCCTTAGAGTAGAGATAGATATACTAAAATAAATAGCGAGGCTATTATAAGGGAAGATTAAGCGAGTAATAAAGAAAATTAATAAGCTACTAAAGTAGGGTTAGACTATATTAGACGATACGTACTTATTTTCTAGATACCTCTTATAGATAGTAAGAGTCGTTAAAGTAGGGCGTAGATTTAATATCGCCCTATACGCCTTTATTATAGTCTTTAATACCTATAAATATATACACTACGGCAGTTACTAGTAGAAGTAAAGAAGGACATTTAATAGTAGAAGTAAGCGCTCCAAGATACCAATAGTAAGATGATACTAGATAAGTATTCGCTACGTAGGGTTTACCTATTTACTAACGCTTTAGCTAAGGCCCTTAGAGCGTACTAGTTCTACGATAATAGCAATACGTCCGACTAGCCTAACAACTTACTAATAATAGAACATACTATTCTATTGGTATAGATTAATAATAGGTATATTAATATCGCTAAAGTAAAGGCAATAGAGCTCGCGGTTACTTAATAGCGATAATACAAGTAAGGTTTAATACATACTTATTTTCCTCCTTAGATACTATATAGCTATAGCCTATATAGGCTAGTTCGCTCTAGAATAGGATTAAAACATCTATCTATCTATTACCAAGTTCCTGTTTACTCCTTCTTTTGAATATATAGTATAGTAGGAACCGTAAGAGCTCTAGGCCTCGCTTAAAGAATCTAGGAATTTGTTAATATATTGTTTTATTTACTAGGCCTACTAGATTATATACTCTTAGGGTTAGGATTAGTGTATTATCTATGTATTGTTTATACTTTCTATATTGTTTAAGATAGTTCTAGATTATCTAGATTTACTAAAGATATGGATAGAGATACATATCGATAGATAGCTATTATCTTATATAAGTACTTCTAAGCTTCGTAGACCTATGGTCTTCTAGAGACTATGTTTATAGGCGTATATAGCATATCTATACTATCCGCTAGTCGAGTAAATAAGCTATAGATAGTCATAGATCGCAATAATAAGATAATAAAAGGTATAAATAATTGGACGCACGGAAGCCTATATGTAACAGGTCCCTATTAGCTACATTATAGCGTACTATGAACGAGACTAGCGAAGGGAGGGAGAGCGGGTACTAGCGGTTATAGCGCTCGGTTAGTAAAATAAAAGAAGGAAGGTTACTATTACAATGGAAGCGCTTATACCGGCCGGTATAGACCCTTGTATCTATACTATCCGCTAGTCGAGTAAATAAGCTATAGATAGTTATAGATCGAGATAATAAGATAATGAAAGTTATAGATAATAGGGTATACGGAAGCCTATATATAATAGGCCCTAAAAGCTAGACTAAAACTACGCCTAAACCTACACCGGCTAAATTCGACGATTAGCGACCTTTCTAGGCGTCTAATACGATAAGTATATCTAATTAGGTTGTGTCCATTATCTCTTAGCCCTCTATACCTATACCTTTAGTAAGAGTAGATATATGTCTCTTACTATAGCCTTTATATATAGTTTAAACGCCGACGATTTCTAACGCCTAAGTAGCTTAATTTCCTCCCTAGATAAACTATTAATCCTTGCCTACTAAGCACCTCCTTAACGACGTAATTAACTAGTAACTCCTACTACGCCGAAGCCCGTATCGACGATACGTTCCTATATCTATATTATAATCTTCCTCTTTAGAAAACTAGACGGTCCGTTAACGGTTAGGTAAATAATAGTATAGTAATATATCGTAGGTTGTACTTAAATAGTCCTTCTATATAATGGACTAGGCATATAGTCGTATACGTTGCTTTAATATGTACTATAATACCTTATTTTAGTATATTGGTTTGAGACCTCTTTAGGTTAATTAATATACTATTATCTATAGGATCGAACACAACGTTAGGTCTAGTTATATATTCAATTAACTAGAGATTATAATTAGTATTCTCGTTAGCTTCGTATATTAGCTCTTCTAGTTAGAAGAGTCTACCAAATACTAGTATTAGTACTACGTTGAAATTAAGTTAATCCTAGTTAATTAGATTACTATAGATAGTAGCTTCTAGTATAGTAGTAGTAAGTAGTTTGGTATAAGTATATTAACCTATACAAGGGTATAGATCGCGCCGCTATAGTAGCATGGTTTACTACAGCGCCTATCCACTTCTAGGGTTAATAATAGGATATATTTTGGTCTAATTGAAAGCCTTGCTATCGCCTCATTCTCGCATAGTATAGGCCTATAAATAAGGAGTTCTTTGCTAAGCATAACAAGGGCATACTATGCCTTATCTAGAGCCCATTTCTAGCCGAATATTATCGACCTAATCTACCTATTCCTACGCGTTACGTATCGCTACTTTTGACCCTATTATTGCTAATTCTACGCTCTTTTTTATATGTAAGCCTACGTATACTAAACATCTACCTACTAAAGATATCGAGTCGTTGCTTACTAAATTAGAGGTCAAACGCTCGGTACGTATATATCGCTCGTAAGGTCAATTAATATAGCGCTAAATTGTTATAGTTTTAGAGCCCCTTTCTACCAAATATGTATAACTAAAGGCGCCTATTCTTCTATCCTTCTAGTAGTAAGGGTATACGAATAGAGAGCTTCGAATACTACGAATATCGCTATTTCGTATAGAATATGTAGTATTGTAAGAGCCGACTAAAGAAGCTATCTATTAATATAGAAGGGCGCTTTTATTAACAACTCGGCCTCGAATGTCGCGTCTATAAGCGCTATATAGACTATATCTACGTAGATCGTACTTCTAAGGGTATTGTTAGTAAGTAGCGTAGGAAGGTATAGTAGAAGCGTATCGCGTATATACTACTAGTATACGACTATATAGCGAAATTAGTAATTATTAAGGTATACAAGAAGCTACCTAATATTGAATTAGGCGAGTATCTCAACGGTTACGTACTAGAGGCTCTATCTACGAATATAATGGTTATAAGGCCGGTTTACGTACTTCTAAAGCCGCTTAGTTAGTATTATTCGCATAGTCTCGAGTTTGTTAATACTTTGTAGACGAATAATAGTATAAAGGCTATATAGAAGGATTTGATTAATTCTCGAGCTAGTAGGTAAGCTCCGCGCCTTATATACTTAGTACTAACTACTTTCTAGTAACTATCGCTTAGTTAGTTAATAAGATAAGAAGGCCTAAATAGCGTCAAATTTAGAATAATACTAGAGCCGTTATTATTACTCGAGACTATATTAGTAGCGTCGCTCGAGAAGCCCTTAAACGACTAAGCGATAAGCGAAGAGAGGGTACTAAATTAGTAGTTAAGAAGTAACTATAGTAGGCATACTAGTACTTATTAGCTAATTTTAGTAGTAACTATAGCTTCGTAGAGGTAGTTAAGTCTCGTAGAAGAGATAGAAAGCTATATAGAGGCCTCGTTTAGGTAGTAGACTAGTAACTTCGAGCCCTTTGTAACTATAGGTCCTTATTCTTACTAGACTCTACGTATCTTACTAGTAGACTAAAATGGCCTCTCTTAACAATACACGTCTATAATAATTACCTAGAGTAGCTTCTAGCGGCTAAATTCCTTATAGATTGCAAATAGGTATACCTAATCGAAATAGCAATCTATAGGCTTCGAGAAATAGCTAAATTCGACGAGTATTGCAAGGTTAGCGAATACGACGGTTATAGGAAGCACTATTACTTTAATAACGGTATATCTTCTAAAGCTAAAGATTAAGATTATTTGAACTAGACTAAGTAGTTAGAATAGATATCCCTATAGTCGATTACTAACGACTTAGTAAGTAAGCAACTAGGGGTTATTTAAGCCCTATCTAACTATAGTATTATTTAGCGCCTCTACTAAGGACACCTTATTAACGTTCTCAAGAAGCACTTTAAGAAGCGCTATCTAGCTACCTTTAAGGTAATAAACAAGGCGCTATTTATCGCTAGAGACTAAGAAGAATACTAGCACTTCGTTACTATTATAGAGCCTAACCTAAAGAGCTATAATACTATCTATTCTAGCGACAAATTAGCCTATTTATAGACTAACTAGAAGGCTTCCGAGAGCGATCGATAGGCGACATAGGTATAGCTTAGAGATCCGCTTTTAATAGCGGTTCGAATAACTAACCTACTAGAGGGCTACTATGCGTACTTGAAGCGCTAAGATAAGCGTTAAGATACGTAAAGAGAGCTTGCGAGGTACGTATTCGTTTCCTTATTATAGTACTATCGGAATTTTATATAAAAGCCATTCTCTCTATATTCCTTAGAATAGCCGAGATTCTCGGTTACGGCTACGCTTAGTAATCTTCTTATACTTCCGCAACTTCTTATCTTCTATATAAACTAACTATTATAGATATAGTAATATACCTAGGTTAGCTTAAAGACTATATCTACGAGCGCGTCTATTAAAATAGCGCTATTTATAAGAATAGGTAGCTTCTAATATAGCGAGAAGAATAGACTCTAGCTTTCTAGAAATTACCTCTCTAAGTATAGAAGAAGATAGTAGATAAGCTTATATAGTACTATAACGAAATTAATAACTATAAGCCTACCTAGCGAATAGCTCTACTAGCTCTATATAACGATATATATACTAAGTACTTCTACTACTTCTAGTATAGCTATTACCTACCTTGTAAGTATATCTAGCGCTTTTATAAGCAAGGTACTAGTCGTCTTACTCTACATCGTTGTAGGCTCTAGATTAGTCGCTTTTAAGGACTAAATAGTAACCTCGTCTACCCTAAATAGTATAATACTAAGCTTATTATTAAAGATAATTAGTTAGTATAGGTTGTTAACATTTATAAGGCTCTAGGAGTATCTCGGAAGCGCTAGATAAAAGACTACTTCTATTCTATATAAGAGGCAGTTATATAGTTCTTCTTCCGCTTCTAAAACTTATAGTATCCTAGCCTTACCGACGCTTAGTAATATAAGGCCCTTCTATAGTAGGTTACTAGCTATATAACTAGTAACTAGACTACGATAAAGGCCGATATACAATAATGGCTTAATGATAGCGCTTAGTAGGCTAAATTAATACCTCGTTACAAAGCTAAGTAGCGGGAGGTTTACAATAAGCTATTGTAACTACTAATCTTCTATATAGCTTAATTACTAACTCTACTATTATTAGCTACCTCGACAACTAACCTAGGGCTATTAACTACTAGGCCTCGCCTTATTATCGATAGCTATGCCTTAACTATCTATAGTCTACCTAATAGTAACGGCCTTATTACGAGCGATAGTAACGAAGACGTACTATACGAGAGTAATAATAAGGACCTATTCGAAGGCCTATCTAACTTAGTACTACTTCTTTACTTAACTCTAATTGAGTTAAGTCGATTACGACTATCTTCGTTAAACGACGCTAGTAAGAGTGTCTAATACGATAACGACGAGGCATTAAGGTATCTAGGTCTACATTTATCGCTATTGCTATTATATACTAGACCCTTATCGCCTCTACTAGTGTATACTAGTAACGACACTTTACTCGATCTACTATAGCTATTAGGTAGCCCTTATAAGCCTTATCGTCGTTAGAAGCCTTTACTTAATAACGTAGTATCGCCTTCGAAACGCGCCTATAGACGATTATATATAGGTATACTACATTTACTACCTAGTATAGATTAATCCTCTCGTAAGCCGTCTCCTATACTAATAGTACTACTAAAACGACGTATTTGAGAGGACATTATTACTTCTAAGCGAGTGTAGTAGTATGCCTAAGTGTAGACGTAGACTTAGTCGTTTTCAAGCGAATACGGCTATTCGGAACGTTAGAAATCCAAGGTAATTAGGGTTTATAGGGGCGGTTTGTAGTACCCCAATTTGTACACTAATTTACGTAGTTCTAGGGCACTTTGTAGGGTTATATAGTAGTAAATTCTTGCATTGCTATACTATTCCAACTACTAGACAAGTAGCTATCTCTATCTATTCTTAAAGGTAAAAGCCCTCTACCTATAGCCTCCGGTACAAAACCCTTCATCTCCTTCCTACTTTGTAGGATTCTATCCCTACTATTAGTATCTATTTAGGCTATAGGACATAGAGAGGATCTCTATAGCTCCTTCCTCTTACTAGGCTCCTATTTCTACTTCCTACCTTCCTCCTCCTCCTTTTCTAGTTCTTCCTTTATAAGTAAGAACTATTCTAGGAGACCCTCCTTAATTATCTATCTAGTTACTTCGTTTAGGCCTCTCTTAGTCTAGGTAAGCTCCTACTATAATAATCCTATCCTTTAGATAAGTTAGTTCCTTATCCTTTATCTCTCTAGATAGAAGAGTATAACATGCTTAGGTATCTAGGCCCTATATCTATATGTATACTCTAGTGTCTTGCCTAGAACCCTCCTCCTTATTAGGTATGTATTTAGGCCAATGTATTCGGTTCTAATTAGTATTACTATTATGCTTTGCTTCCTTAACTATCCTTAGTATATTTCCCTACCTTTTAGCCCTTCCTACTAGGCTATAGGGAGTTATTAGCCCTATTAGGATGCCTACCTTTTCCTAACCTAGCTTTCCTATTATGTATTCTATTTCTAGTATATCTACTAATACTTAGGTATTATTCCTCCCTATTAGATATATTCCCTAGTCTATCTATTAACCTATTCTACTATCTGTCTCTACCTTATCTTTAGGTCTTATGCCTAGGCTATGCCCCTATTTCTCCTACATTCCCTCTAGACCTTTTTGTACCTCTCCTAGATAAACTTAGTAACGGGTTTATCCTCTATCTTAGCTAATTGTTGCCTTGCTATCTCTTATATATATAGAGAGATAGGTAGGATTTATGTTTCCCTTTAGAGGACCCCCTCTACTACACTCTTATATACTCCTATAATGTACCTTAGTACCTAGTTTTAGATCTTTTCTAGCCCTAGGGTAGCCCCTTTTCTATGTCTAGGTAGACCTTCTAGTATTATCTAGACTTTAGCTCCGTACGTTATTATAGGCCTTACTATAGCTATATATAGGTGTTTTGCCTTTTGGAATAATGCTCCCTATATAGATTTATATATCCTCTAGAGTAAGGATATCTAGGATATACCTTTCTCCGCTACTTTCTTAATATATAGGCCCTATTGTAGTTTCGAATCTACCTAAACTCCTAGTAGTCTAAGGGATAGCGTAGGTCCCTCCTTAAACCCTATTATATTAACTATAGCTTATAGGTTGTATCTTGTTCTACTTCTAGTAAAGTAGATTAGTTAGTACTTCTATAGTACAAAGGTAGCTCCGTACTTAGCTACCTATTATATACATTTATCGTATACTATCTCTAACTTTCTATAGTTCCCTTCTATAGTTTTCCTATATATAAGGATATTAGAGTTATCTACAAATCCTATTGCTATAGTTCCTTTACCCTTAAGGTTAGGGAGGAGTATAGATACAAAGAATAGGAATAGGATTAGTAAAAGGGTTAATCTTTATAGTATTCTAGTTGTTTAGGGCCTCGCCTAATCTATGTATTCTCTAAGCCTAAGGCATGTAGTCCTATCCCAAAGGAATAACTAGATAAACTTTATAATATACCGTAGGTATACTTTTATCCTAATATTATGTATTAGTCTTTAGTATAATACATTGTCTAACGCTCCTAATATGTCTAGGTATAGCATTAATACTACTATTATTAGGTCCGTTCTCTAGACTATTTAGACCTATTCTATTATTAGCTCTAGGGCTAATATAGTAGATCTTCCTAGTCTAGCTCCTATTTAGGACTAGGGAAGGAGATCCCTAGCCTCTACTTCTTTGCTTATTCTCCCTATAACAATAGCCTCTAGGACCTTTGCTAGGATATTTAGTAGTACTATCGGTCTATATACTCCTAGTTTAGTATAGTCTAGCTTCTATAGCTTCTTTAAGATAACTATTATAGAGTGTTTAAAGAGTTTAGGGTAGTATCCTTATTAGAGGTATACTATAAAGAACCTACATAGTATATGTCCTAGTTCCTATCGACATTCCTTAAGCATTAGGTTAACAATCTAATTAGGTCCTAGGGCTTTACCCTTAGGGAGCCTATTAAGTATCTTCTAGAGTTCTCCTATTCTAACTTCTTCCTCTATCTAGAATAGGCTCGGGTAGGATATGTTTTGTATGTCTCCTAAGTCGGCTTGCCTTAGCTTAGGAAAGAAGTATTAGGCTAACGCCTCTACTTTCCCTTAGTTTTCTGTTTATATTGTACTATCCTTGTCCTTAAGCTCTAGGAATTGTAGAAGGGGGTACCTTTGTCCTATCCCTTCTCTAGCCTATTTTGCTAGCTTCTAGATCCTATTCGGGTCCTTAGTGATTTCTTTAACTATATCCCTTTAGCCTAGGTTCCTATCTTTCCTAATCTGCTTGCCCTTAGCCTATAAGGCTATTAGGTATACTACTAGGTTCCCTTCTATTCTATCTTAGCTCTATTCCCTCTTTAGGTATCTTATCTTCTTTACTACCTTACTACACTCCTTTAACTAGGTTATTTTAGTATATTTAGATAGTTTAGCCTTAGGGATGTCCTCTTAGATTATCTTAGTAAACATCTTTTAGATCTCTTAGGCTATCTTATTAAGCTATTATAGTATGTCTATTACTCTAGTAGAGATTTCCTATACCTCCTTCTTTACCCTAGTCCTAATCTTGTCCTAGTCTACCTTTTTCTATTATAGCCTTTATATCTAGGCTCTAGTATTAGTCTAGGCCTATAGGATCGTGGTTTGGATTAGTATATAGTCTAATCCTATTTCTAGGTCTATCCTTGTTTTGTATTCCTATACATCTTGTTAGATTCCTATAGTCCTAAATACTAGGTCTAGGGTCTAGTAGCTCTTAGGAGTCTCCTATGTAACTATGCCTAGCTCTAGTAGTAGGTCGAGGTAGGTATTTTCTATAATAGTAATAAGGTAGTTTACTACCTAGTGTTAGTTCTAGGTATTGTTCCCTCCCTACCTAGGGTAGTATAGATTAAAATCCCCTAGTAGGATAGTCTCTTCCTCCTCTTTTCCCTAGGTTACATCCTCTATTAATAGGAGGATGCCTAAGGCGTAGTCTCTAGTAGGACTAGACGGGTTATAGTAGTTTATAATGTTAACCTATCTCCCTCCTATAAGGAGTCTAACTATAATTATGTCTCCCGAGTATTCTTTTGTAGTCTATATTTATATACTAATTTCCTTAGATACGTATAAAGCAACCCTTAGGTATACTACTTCTAGGAGTATAGTATAGTATCCTAGGTATACTACCGTATTCCTATTACTAGGGCTAATCCATAGTTCCTAGATTGCTATTATCTAGTATTCTTCTAGGTCTAGCTATTAGAGGAAAGGGATTTAGATCTTGTTTATACTATGGTTAGTATTGTACTATAGGATAGTAAGCTTCCCTTGACTACTATTCATCCTAGGCGTTCTAGTATGCCTATATGTCTTCTATCGCTTCCTAGCTTTAGCTTTAGCTTAGTTGCCCTTCTTAGCTTATAGCTAGGGGGAATAGGGAGGAGATCTTAGTACTCTATAATCTGCCTACTAAAGTAGTAGAGTTTGTGCCTATTAGTCTCCCTAGTAGTCTTCTTAACCTATCGTCTATATCTAGGTCTAGGCTTGTACTTCTAACTTTTCTCTTAGATCTAATAGTTGTCTATCCTTCTAAGTCTTTTAGGTCTTTTAGGTAGGTTAGGTAGTTCTAACTATTAGTTATTTAGTCTCTAAAGGCCCTTACTTTCGTAATAGCTACTTATTTCACCTTACATAATACTAACTATACTATATAGATACCTTAGTAGTTACTATATTTTCTTGTTATTCCTTAGTATTCGTCTATTCTATATAGTCCTACGCATTTTCCGTATACCTATTCGGCTCTATAGTACTTTGCAATATGCCTAAATTGTCTATACCTTAGGCATTATATAGGTCTCTACTTCGGATTAAATTCCTCTACTATAAGGAGGGTACCTTAGGATATAAGGCCTTTCTATATGATTTCTCTTGCTTAAGCTAAGCTCTATATATTTAGGATAATAGAGAAGTGTACCTTGCCTTCTATAGCCTTATAGCTCTTTAGCTAAGCTACTTAGGATATCCTAAGATTCGGGTAGAGTCTTCCGTTTTCTTCCTATATCTTGTAGATATAGCTTAGGTCCCTTAGGTTAAATCTTGTAGCCCTAAAGCTATAGACTAGTACCTAGTATACTAGAGTCTCTACTATAGTAGTAGGGAGTGTCTTCTATATCTACCCTAGTTTATTCGTTAACTTGTCTTTAGCGGGTTTAGATACTACAAATATCCGTAGGTCGCTACTTTCAAGTTTCTTAATAGCGATTACCCCTAGGTCTTTAAGTCCCTAAAGTATCTCTTAGTTAGTAAGGCCTTTTCTCTTTTCTTACTCTTCCCTATAGCTAACTCTTATTATAATTATATAACTTTTAAGGGGGATTTTCTATATACTTAGTATAGCTAGCTAGCCTTAGGAGGTAGCCTATACCCATGTTCTCGGTTCGGATGTTTTCGTAGTTTA
This sequence comes from Pseudocercospora musae, assembly GCA_001578225.1. Taxonomy (NCBI): domain Eukaryota; kingdom Fungi; phylum Ascomycota; class Dothideomycetes; order Mycosphaerellales; family Mycosphaerellaceae; genus Pseudocercospora; species Pseudocercospora musae. The sequence continues at coordinate 15,598 of LFZO01000847.1, forward strand.
GAGGTTCTATAGATAGGTTCGGAGGGTATCTATAGTATTAGTATCTTTTAATTAGTATAGGAGCTAGGTCTAGGCTCGCTAGAGGAGGGAGAGGAGGGATAGGGAATCTAGGGCCTAGGGAGTATCTAGTATCTTTTAAATGTCTTCTATTAGGGATTGTAGGTTCTTTTAGATATTTCTACTCGTTTTTAGCTAATTAGGCTATTCTTTCGGGCCTTTAGGGCCTAGTTTAGGTATTGGTTAGCCTTTGGTCTAGCTTTAGGATAGAGGCTAGATCCCTCCCTCCCTCTACCTTTCCTCGGGTCTACCGTCGTAGTGTTGTTTCTAGGAAGGTGTATTCTTGTCTCCTATGCTCGTAGGCGCTAGCGCCTTAGCCTAGGAGTTAGACATGTTTTTTGATATAGGGTTATATAGAACCCTCGAGGTGCCTTTTGTTAGTCCTTTCTTATAGTTAGATTATAAGTAATAGCTCTACGAATACAATGTTTAATAGAAGGGTCCTTAAAGGTAGTAATTGTTGGAATATATAGTCTAGTTAGTAACCTAGTAAGGGATGTCAAGGCAGACTAGATTACATAATAACTATTACGTGACTAATCCAAGCTAACACCCTTTAGGTTTAGCTCCAACCTATAGAACAACAACACACTTGCTATTCCTACTTTAGCCCCTACTATTCCTTATAGCTTCTATTACAGTTTATAATCCATTTATACCTATCGGCCCTCCTTAGCTCGATAGGTTATGAGCCCGGGTTTGCAACTATAAGGTAGAAAGACTAAAGCAGTATAGGTTACTCCTAGACCTATAAGTCTAGTCCTAGAAGGAAGAGGCAAAATAGGAAAGGGAGACTTAAGGTAGACCTATACACATTGCACAAAGAAGCCCTATATATATAAGCTATAAAAGAACCTAGTAAGGTACACTTAGAAGTATAAAGGGAACAGATAAGCCTAAGTTTTGAGTACCTTTAGATAAGCCTTAGACTTAGCACTTAGTACTACTAATACCCTAACTTGTTAGCATACAGTTAGGAAGGACTTAAGGAAGTTATTAGCCTTATAGAGCCGGAATCTGTTCTAAGTTTTTAGTAACCTTCCAAAACTAAGCTAAGTTATTAGTAACCTTTAAACTATTATAGGCCTAGTAGAGCTAGGGATCTACTAACCAAGGAAGACAGCTATCTAGAAACTGTTATTTTTAGATTAAAGAAAGAGCTTGTTTCTAGAGTTTGTTTAGGTTTGATTTATAAAAGAAATCATAGATTAAGAAGGTAGAATTAGCAAGAGAAGGGCTACACTAGTCTTAACAAGGGAGAATTATGAATCATGGTTCAAGATTATTAGGATACACCTAATAAAGCTAAAGGTTGAATAGGTACTAGATAAAGTAGTCCTTAATACCCTAGCATCTACACTATCTAAGCATATCTTAATAACATTATTAGAATCTTTAGATTAGTTAGTTAGAAGAGTAAGCTATAAGGTTTATAATGCAATAGCATTGTATAAGATGTTTATCTACATTTTAGAAGATAACTAGGACGAATGTTAAGAGCTTAAACATATAAAGCATTTATAGGACTAGGCAAAAGGGAAATATAAGAGGAAACTATAGGTAATAGGGAGAAGTTTACTCTAGTAGTATACTAATTTTAGCATAGAAGAGGGTTAGACAATTAATAAAGTATAGTAGAGCCTAAGTAGTATAGCTAGGAAGGTAGTATCTATCTCTCCCTAGTTTAAGGATATTAAGACTAAGGAGAGGAAAGTTTAGTAGTTACTAGCGGCCCTTCTAGAAACATTTAGCACTATTAGGGATAGGATTAACCTAAAGTAGGACCTTAGCCTATAGGACATCCTTAGAATCCTAAGAGAAAAG
>LFZO01000848.1:0-17450 GCA_001578225.1 Pseudocercospora musae
TTATAGGGAGAATAAGCAAAGAAGTAGAGGCTAGAGATCTCCTTCCCTAATCCTAGATAGGAGCTAGACCGGGAAGGTCTACTATCTTAGCCCTAGAGCTAATAATAGAATAGGTCTAGATAGTCTAGAAAACGGACCTAACAATAGTAGTATTAATGTTATACCTAGACATATTAGGAGTATTCGACAACGTATTATACTAAAGGCTAATATACAATATTAGGATAAAAGTATATCTACGATATATTATGCAATTTATCTAGTTATTCCTCTAGAATAGGACAACATGCCTTAGACTAGGAGAATATATAGACTAGGCAAGGCCCTAAACAACTAGAATACTATAAGGATTAATCCTCTTACTAATCCTATTCCTATTCTTTATATCTATACTCCTCCCTAACCTAGAGAGTAAGGGAACTATAGCGATAGGATTTATAGATAACTCTAATATCCTCGTATACGGGAAGACTATAGAAGGGAACTATAGAAAGCTAGAGATAGTACATAACAAATATATACGATAGGTAGCTTAATACGGGGCTACCTTTGTACTATAGAAGTACTAACTAATACACTTTACTAGGAGTAGGACAAGATATAACCTATAAGCTATAGTTAATATAATAGGATTTAAGGATAGACCTACTCTATCTCTCCGACTACTAAGAGTCTAGATAGACTCGAAACTATAGTAGGGCCTATATATTAAGAAAGTAGTAGAGAAAGGCACGTTATAGATGTCCTTACTCTAGAGGCTATATAAATCTATATAGGGAGCATTATTCTAGAAGGCGAAATACCTATATATAGCTATAGTAAGGCCTATAATAACATATAGAGCTAAAGTCTAGATAATACTAGAAGGAGTACCGGGACATAGAAAAGGAGCTACCCTAGGGCTAGAAAAGATCTAAAACTAGGCGCTAAGACATATTATAGGAGTATATAAGAGCGTAGTAGAGGGGGTCCTCTAAAGCGAAACACAAATCCTACCTATCTCTCTATATATATAAGAGATAGTAAGACAACAATTAGCTAAGATAGAGGATAAGCTAGTTACTAAGTATATCTAAGAGAGGTGTAAAAAGGTTTAAGGGGAGTGTAGGAGGAGTAGGGGCATAGCCTAAGTACAAGACCTAAAGACTAGGTAGAGATAGATAGTAGAATAGGTTAGTAGGCAAACTAGGGAATACATCTAATAGGGAGGAATAATGCCTAAGTATTAGTAGGTATACTAGAAATAGAGTACATAATAGGAAAGCTAAGTTAGGAGGAGACAGGTATCCTAATAGGGCTAACAACTCCCTATAGCCTAGTAGGAAGGCCTAAAAGGTAAGGAAATATACTAAGGATAGATAAAGAAGCAAAGTACAATAGTAATCCTACTTAGGACTAAACATATTAGCCTAAACGCATACCTAATAAGGAGGAGGGTCCTAGGCAAGACACTAGAGTATATATAACTTGATGTAACTAATGATATATTTAAAGGACTATCTACGAGGAAGTCCGAATATATGTAGTGCGGCAGTTACGGCCTCAGGCATTAGGCACGTGATAGGCACACACACTACACTTCAAGTCATCCCCTTATCGCGTGCATATAGCCTAAACAAAGCAAACAAAGGGGGTATTAAAAACAGACAAGTAGTTGAACTAAACAATACACATCCTCTTTCTAACCGGACTTAATACTTAGTAGTAGGCTAAGCGGCGCTCTCAATAGCGCTCTTGTAGTCTACAAGGTTCAACTATTTAACAAAGCGACTATGCTTGAGCTTGTTAAGCGGCTTAGTAAACCCATTAGCAATCTAATCATGAGTGCTAATCTAGGTAACGACAATAGTGCCATTAGCGATCTTCTCTCGGATATAGTGTACCCTAGCATCTATGTACTTAGTGCGGCCATTAGTCGTAGACTTGGTAATAGTAATTGCTAACTAATTATCCTCGTACAAGGTAACAGGCTTAGTAGTGCCCTTGTACCCTATTTCTTCCAATATGCGTATTAGGGGAATAGCCTCCTTAGTAGTAGTAGTAAGCTAAACATACTTAGCCTCTATAGATAACAAAGTAACCAAGGTCTAGCGGCCTAACTTGTATAGCAATGGTCCACTAGCTAGTGTGAAATAAAATCCACTAGTAGAGCGGCGGGTTACCGGATTATTAGCCTAAGAGGCGTTATAGTAACTAGCGAGATTGAGCTCATTGTCGCTCTATGTCCCCTAAAAGCGTATACCGCGGTTGAGAGTACTAACAAGGTACTCAATTAACCAAAGGAGCGCGTAGTAGTGTTCCTTAGTCGGATTAGTAACAAATCGAGATAGCAAGCCTATAGTATAGTAGGCATTAGGTCGGGTAATCATTGTAGGCTACAAAGCTTCGCCAATACCTTCTTAATACTTCGTCTTGAAGGTAGCATTAGCTATATAGTCCTTAGGGGCACGCTAAATGGTAGTCTTGATATAGCGCGGAGCCATTAGAGTCGTAGGTACTACACGGCCCTTCATTCCATACTTCTCGGCGAGTCGATCTAGGTAGGCGTCCTATACTACATGGATAGTACGGTCCTTACGATTGCGAATGATGCGCATGCCGAGATAATAGTAAAGGTTACCGAGTTCTCTTATATTGAACCGGTCCTTGAGCAACTAAGCGACTACTTGCAAAGTAGCTATTGAGTAGGCAATGATAATCATATTATCTATATAGATGACGATGATCGAGCCGCTAACAGTATGCTTGAACACGCATACATCGCTCATGATAGGGATGAAATCCATGCTCTTTAGGTACTTGTAGAGCTCTTCGTACTATAGCATAGGTAACTACTTTAGTCTATATAGTGCCTTAAGTAGTAGGTAGACCATGCCCTTGCTACCACGGTTCTTAAAGCCGTGTGGCTACTCGACATAGATCTTGTGCTTGTTGCCAATAGTAGTATTCAAGAAGGTAGTCAGAATATCAAACTACTAAGCCTCTAGATCGTAGTAAGCAATTAGTATAAATAGAGCTCGTAGAGTGGACGGCTTAGCGACTATAGCATAGGTCTCGTCATAGTCTTGTCCCTTAACCTAAGTGAACCCCTTAACAACCTAGCGAGCCTTAAAGCGACTAACCTTGCCATTAGCATTGCGCTTAATAGTAAAGACCCATCTACTACGGACAACCTTACGGCCTTTAGGCACTTCTAGTCTCAGAACATGGATCTAGGTAGCATTGTCCATTAATGACTTATATTTAGCCTTATAGGCTTCCTACTATTGTAGCCAATTTGGTGATTCCTTAGCTTCCTTGTAGCTCTTTAGAATTGGAATAGGATCGTCATTCTGCTTAGCAATGTGGCAAGCGGCTATAAAGCCCTTTATATAGGCAATAGGCATATTGGATAGGTTACGGATATGCTGCTTACCATGAGTGTCTACGAGGTATCTACGTAGTAGGTCTCGAGTAGACTTCTTGCTATAGGTTAATCGAGTACTACGAGCGCTAGCATTATTAGGCTGCTTAAACTCTAGTAACTAGCTAGGTTTACCCTTCTTAGCATTTGGATTGAATGTAGATATAGGCTCTTCTTTAGTAGATTAAAAGCCTTCTTTATTACTTAACGGCTAGACTCCTAGCATATCATCTTCGATTAGTAGTAGATTAACAACATCATCTGCTAGTAGCATTTCAAGCTCTTCTATAGGTCCCTCTTGCTAAGGTTAGAGTTACTAAACAATACCCACGGTAGGTACTATCGGAGCATCGCTTGTTAACGTATTGAATAGTGTAGGCATGACTAATTCAATAGTTATAAACTCGCTCTCGGAAGGGTCGTTAGGATTGGTGTATAGCTGTATGCCTTTAGGCAATAGTAGCTTAGATATTGAGTCCGATTTTGACTTAGATTTTGACTTAAGAAACTAAACATCCTTCGAAGCAATTACCTTATACTCATTAGGCAGGTAGATCATGTACTTGCTAGAGTCTATAGAGTCCTTAGCATACCTAATAAACTTGCCAACCTTACTACGGGTATTAAACTTCTTGCTACGAGTAACACTATAGTCGTATGAAATGGTTATGTAGCTATAGGCTCGTAGGTACTACAAGCGAGGGTGCTTTCGAGACTAGTTAAGCTCCTTAGTAACAACTATATATGGACTGTCTCTACCATTAATCTAGGTAGGCGTGATATTTAGGATATAAGTAGCTATACTAACTACGTATAGCCATAGAGCCTTTAGAAGGTCTACCTATAGCATTATCTTTCGAGCTATTGTGTAGACAATGTAGTTACTAACCTTAGTAAGTCCATTTTGTATAGATGAATGTAGAGCGGTGACCTATAGTACAATGCCATTGTTACGAGCCCATTCTAGTAGACTATTGCCTCCGTATTCACCCCCTCTATCGAGGCGGTATATCGGTATGGAAAGGCTAGTCTAAGTATGAATATGCATACGATAATACTTGATTACTAGCGCTATACCTATCTTTAAGGTACTAGGGTATTTATGGCGATAAGCTAACTTAGTATAGGTAAAGAGCGTAAAGTAGCGCTCTTAGAGCAGACTAGGGTTAGTAATGCAGACCACATCTATACTAACAATGTAATAGATAGTAGAAGGTCGTAGCCGAGGTAGTCGATTGTACTCCTTGTATACCATTAACATGCGATAGGCAATGTAGTTACGGAAGGTCTTCTTCTTATCTCTAAGGATTACGATATATCTATTAGCTTCTAGCTACAGCAACTTGCTATAGTGAATATAACCATACCGTAGGTACTAGTTATTCATGGTACCTACTAGTACCCCCTTCTTCGACAAAAGGGCAATAGCCGCCTTACCGTTAGGTCCGGATGTAGGGGTGTATAGAAAGGGGAGACTATTCTTGCGATAGGTCTAAGCAACCGTTACTTCGTTACTATCGCTACTATAAGTAAATAGGACTCGCTTGTTATTGCGATAGAAGTAGCCCTTATCGGCTAACTTCTCGGTAGATATGAGGTTGGCGGCTAGACCTAGCACATATAGTGTCTTAGTAAGCTATATTGTGCTAACACCTCGATCGTTAACTACCTTAGTCTAGGCAGTACTAATTAATATTGCTTGCTTAGTGTTGCCTCCAAATCGTACTAGAATATTGCAACCTTTATGCTCAATAAGTAATGCTAGATTATTAATTATATATATACTAGTACTAGAGTCGACTACCTAGTCTGTCGTACGTGTAGTAGCCGACAGTGCCATATAGGCGCGATTACTAACCTTGACCTCGACTATAGCAATGAATGAGTAGTTGCCGGGTAGTATAGAGTTAGGTCGTGGATCGTTGTAGGGTATACTATTAGTAAATAGGCTCTACTACGGAGGCGTAGATTAAGGCTACTACTACTACTAAGCAGTTAGACCGCGCTATTGCTATGCTTTCTTCTTAGCCTTCTCACGCTTACGGCGGAGTCGGTCCTCTTCCTTTAGATAAGGGTATTTAGTATAGCACCTATCGGATAGATAGGTGCCTTCGCAATGTAAGTACTTCTCGCGAGGCGGATTATTATTATTGCTGTTTCCGCCGCGTCCACGGCTACTACGACTACTACGAGCGCTATTACGAGGCGCTTAACTAGGGTTAGTATTGCTAGCTAGCGGCTACTACGATTGAGTAGGCTTCTATAGACCAAAGTATCTACTATACTAGGCCTAGTTAAGCTATGCGACATTCTCGTCTAGTAGCGTACTAATAATATTGTCGAGTGTATTACTATCGATCTTGAAGTTAGTAGCTCGCATTTGCTCGCGTCTTATCTATATAAAGGCCTCATAGAAGGGGCTAATGAGCATAATGAAGAAGTAGACTACTTAGTAGTTACTAATAGCCAACTTAGTCTCCTTTAGTATACCTAGCTTCTTCTTGTAGTCATTGTAGAACTTCTCAATATCCTTGCCCTTATACCGAAGGGTAGAATATTCCTAGAACAACATGAATTCAGTAGACCTACCGTTACTAGTATACTTCTTCTTGAGAAAGTCCTATACGTCTTGAGAGGTCCCGAGTCTAAGTAGCGACTACTAGATGTCGGCTACATAGTTAGCAAAGATCTAGGTACGTGCTATCTAATCTTTAGCCTCCCATTCATCTTAGCGGTCTTCGAATTCTTCTATAGACTTACTCGAGTCTTTAACCTTTGGTCGTAGGCGGGTACCTTGTACATAGCGCTATACCGACATGCCTTTAAGGGCACCCTTAGCGGCATAGGACCATGATGGGTAATTCTCCTTGTTCTTTAGCTTAGGGATGTTGCTTATATAAGCGCCGGCGACACCGGTTGCTATTAGTGCCATTGTAGATAGCTTTGGCGATAGGGGCGATAGGGGCGCTAGGGGTAGAACAAGGGGAGAGACAATATAGGCCGTGTATTAGCCTTGCGCTAAATATAGGTACGCGTAGCGGACAGCCGACGCGTATATTAATTGAATTGGATGGACTCGAAGTACTAGTACCTACTAGAATACTTGAGAGGCGGCGGCGGCGACAACGAGGTGTCGGAACGTCGCGCTAAGATGCTAACAATACTAGCTACGTAGTAGTCGATGGAGGTGCTTAGATACAGGTGCGTTGGAAACGTAGAGGGCTCATAACCACTTGATGTAACTAATAATATATTCAAAGGACTATCTACGAGGAAGTCCGAATATATGTAGTGCGGCAGTTACGGCCTTAGGCATTAGGCACGTAATAGGCACACACACTACACTTCAAGTATATATAGATATAGGGCCTAGATACCTAAACATATTATACTCTTCTACCTAGAGAGACAAAGGACAAGGAACCAACTTATCTAAAGGGTAGGGTTATTATAGTAGGAGCTTACGTAGACTAAGAGAGGCCTAAACGAAGTAACTAGGTAGATAATTAAGGAAGGCCTCTTAGAATAGTTCTCCCTTATAAAGGAGGAGCTAGAAAAGGAGGAGGAGGATAGTAGGAGGTAGGAATAGGAGCCTAGTAAGAGGAAGGAGCTATAGAGATCCTCTCTATATCCTATAGCCTAAACAGATACTAAAGGTAGGGATAGAATCCTACAAAGTAGGAAGGAGATAAAGGGTTTTATGCCGGAGGCTATAGGCTAAGGGCTTTTACCTTCGACAATAGATAGGGATAGCTACTTGTCTAGTAGTTGGAATAGTATAGTAATGCAAGAATTTACTACTATTTAGTAGAAGGATATTATTATACTAGGTTTACTTCTAAAGTCCTATAGTATCTTTATTAGAGATATAGACGCTAGCGAGAATCTATACAAGTACTCCCGTAATAACTAAAGGACTAGAAGGATAGCTATTAGCGCTATACTATAGAAAGAAATAACTACTCTATCCTTAAGGACTACGATACTAGTAGTATATATAAATAATAATATTCTCTATCTCGATATTATCGCAATTTCCGCCTTTCTAACGTTTCTATTTTTCGCTATATATCTATTAAATTCTTAGGTTTAAACCTAGACAAACTTCCGGTTCCCTAAGATTAGATCTAGATAATCGGGTTGGATTCGGTTTTAAACCTAAACCTAATCCGAACCAACCTACTAGGACGTCTAGATAGAAGAGATTTAGCTCTATTAACGATAATAATAACGTCGTTATCTCTAGATTCGTAGCTAGTACTATATATAGGTACTCTCCTTTACTAGCTAATATAATTATATAACTATATAGATATCTAGTTTTTCGTCTAATTTAGAGATAGGTAGCTTACTAGAATTTCGAGCTAGAGACGAATAGATATTAATTAGAAGTATTAACTATTAAGTAGCTAAGCTTTAATTAATCCTAAGATTTTTAAATTTCTAAATTATTAATATTTAATCTTTTTTGAATTTAATCTTTTAGAATATAACTAATATTTAATTACTAGTTTAATATTAACTAAGAGTTTTAATTTTCTAAATAATACTCTATTAAAAAATTAGTTTTTTTTTACTAAGAATAGAATAATATAAATTAAATTAAATTAAAAAGTATTATTTAGTAGATATTTACTAATTTCTAAGTAATACTTTATTAAGATCTAGTATTTTCTATATAGTAGTAAATTCTTATATTACTATACTATTCTAACTACTAGACAAGTAGCTATCCCTATCTGTTTTCGAAGGTAAAAGCCCTTCGCCTATAGCCTCTAGTATAAAATCCTTTATCTCCTTCCTATTTTGTAGGATTCTATCCCTACCTTTAGTATCTATTTAGGCTATAGGATATAGAGAAGATCTCTATAGCTCCTTCCTCTTACTAGGCTCCTATTTCTACTTCCTACCTTTCTCCTCTTCCTTTTCTAGCTCTTCCTTTATAAGGGAGAACTATTCTAGGAGACCCTTCTTAATTATCTACCTAGTTACTTTATTTAGGCCTCTCTTAGTCTATATAAGCTCCTACTATAATAACCCTATCCTTTAGATAAGTTAATTCCTTATCCTTTATCTCTCTAGATAGAAGAGTATAATATACTTAGGTATCTAGGCCCTATATCTATATATATACTCTAGTGTTTTGCCTAGGACCCTCCTCCTTGTTAGGTATATATTTAGGCTAATGTACTTAGTCCTAATTAGGTTTACTATTGTACTTTACTTCCTTATCTATCCTTAGTATATTTCCTTGCCTTTTAGTCCTTCCTACTAGGCTATAGGGAGTTGTTAGCCCTATTAGGATGCCTATCTTTTCCTAACTTGGCTTTTCTATTATTTATTCTATTTCTAGTATATCTACTAATACTTAGGTATTATTCCTCCCTATTAGATATATTCCCTAGTCTATCTACTAACCTATTCTACTATCTATCTCTACCTTATCTTTAGGTCTTATACTTAGGCTATGCCCCTACTCTTCCTATATTCCCCTTAGACCTTTTTATACCTCTCCTAGATATACTTAGTAGCTAGCTTGTCTTCTATCTTAGCTAATTATTGTCTTACTATCTCTTATATATATAGAGAGATAGGTAGGATTTGTGTTTCGCTTTAGAGGATCCCCTCTACTACGCTCTTATATACTCCTATAATATATCTTAATACCTAGTTTTAGATCTTTTCTAGCCCTAGGGTAGCCCCTTTTCTATATCTAGGCAATCCTCCTAGTATTATCTAGACTTTAGCTCTATATGTTATTATAGGCCTTACTATAGCTATATATAGGTATTTCGCCTTCTAGAATAATACTCCCTATATAGATTTATATAGCCTCTAGAGTAAGGATATCTAGGATATACCTTTCTCTACTACTTTCTTAATATATAGGCCCTACTATAGTTTCGAGTCTATCTAAACTCTTAGTAGTCGGAGAGATACAGTAGGTCTATCCTTAAACCCTATTATATTACCTATAGCTTATAGGTTGTGTCTTGTTCTACTCCTAGTAAAGTAGATTAGTTAGTACTTCTATAGTATAAAGGTAGCTCCGTACTTAGCTACCTATTATATATATTTGTTATATACTATCTCTAGCTTTCTATAGTTTCCTTCTATAGTTTTCCTATATACGAGGATATTAGAGTTATCTACAAATCCTATTACTATAGTTCCCTTATCCTCTAGGTTAGGAAGGAGTATAGATATAAAGAATAGAAATAGGATTAGTAAAAGGGTTAATACTTATAGTATTCTAGTTATTTAGGGCCTTGCCTAGTCTATATATTCTCTAAGTCTAAGGCATATTGTCCTATCCTAGAGGAATAACTAGATAAATTGTATAATATACCGTAGGTATACTTTTATCCTAATATTATATATTAGTCTTTAGTATAATATATTATCGAATGCCCCTAATATGTCTAGGTATAATATTAATACTACTATTATTAGGTCCGTTTTCTAGACTATCTAGACCTATTCTATTATTAGCTCTAGGGCTAAAATAGTAGACCTTCCTAGTCTAGCTCCTATCTAGGATTAGGGAATGAGATCTCTAGCCTCTACTTCTTTACTTATTCTTCCTACAACAATAGCCTCTAGGACCTTTGCTAGGGTGTTTAGTAGTACTATAGGTCTATATACTCCTAGTTTAGTATAGTCTAGCTTCTATAGTTTCTTTAAGATAACTATTATAGACTATTTAAAGGGTTTAGGGTAGTATCTATATTATAGGTATACTATAAAGAACTTGTATAGTATAGGTCTAAGTTCCTACCTATATTCCTTAAGTATTAGGTTAATAATTAGGTTAGGTCCTAGAGCTTTATCCTTAGGAAGTAAGTATCTCTTAGACCTCCTAGGCTATCGTATCGAGCTATTATAGTATATCTATTACTCTAGTAGAGATTTCTTTTGCCTCCTTCTTTACCCTAGCCCTAATCTTGTCCTAGTCTACCTTTTTCTATTATAGTCTTTATATCTAGGCTTTAGTACTAATCTAAGCTTATAGGATTGTAGTCTAGATTAGTATATAGTCTAATCCTATTTCTAAGTCTATCCTTATTCTTTATTCCTATATATTTTGTTAGATTCCTATAGTCCTAAATACTAGGTCTAGGATCTAATAGCTCCTAGGAGTTTCCTATACAATCGTACCTAGCTCTAGTAGTAGGTTAAGGTAGGCCTTTTCTATAATTGTAATAAGGTAGTCTACTACCTAATATTAGTTCTAGGTATTGTTTTCCCCTACCTAGGGTAGTATAGGTTGAAATCCCTTAATAGAATAATCTCTTCTCCCTCTTTTCCCTAGATTACCTCCTCTACTAGTAGGAGGATACCTAGGGCGTAGTCTCTAGTAGGACTAGATAGGTTGTAGTAGTTAAGGATATTAACCTATCTTTCTCCTATAAGGAGGCGAATTGCAACTATATCTCCTAAGTGTTCTTTTATATTCTATATTTGTATACTAATTTCCTTAGATACGTATATAGCAACCCTTAGATATACTACTCCTAGGAGTATAGTATAGTATCCTAGGTATACTACTATGTTCCTATTACTAGGGCTAATCTATAGTTCCTAGATTGCTATTACCTAGTATTCTTTCGGATCTAGCTATTAGAGGAATAGGATATAGATCTTGTCTACGCTATAGTTAGTATTGTACTATAGGATAGTAAGTTTCCCTTAACTACTATTTATTTTAGGCGTTCTATTATGCCTATATATCTTCTATCGCTTCCTAGCTCTAGTTTTGTCCTAGTTACCCTTCTTAGCCTATAGCTAGGGGAAATAGAGATAAGATCTTAGTATTCTATAATCTACCTACTAGGGTAATAGAGTTTGTATCTATTAGTCTCTCTAGTAGTCTCCTTAATCTTTCATCTATATCTATATCTAGGCTTATACTTCTAACTTTTCTCTTAGACCTAATAGTTATCTATCCTTCTAGGTCCTTCGGATCTTTAGGGTAGGTTAGGTAGTTCTAGCTCTTAGTTGCTTAGTCTCTAAAAACCCTTACTTTTGTAATAGCTACTTTTTTTACTTTGTACGATACTAACTATACTATATAGGTACCTTAGTAGTTACTATATTTCCTTATTATTCCTTAATATTCGTCTATTCTATATAGTTCTACGTATTTTCCGTATACCTACTCGGCCCTATAGTACTTTGTAATATACCTAAATTGTCTATACTTTAGGTATTATATAGATCTCTACTTCGGATCAAACTCCTCTATAGTAAGAAGGATATTAATAAGTAGAACCTAAACCTACCCAAACCTAAGGGATAGACAGGACGGAAAGGGACTATAGGTAGTATAAACTATTAGGCTATAGGAAGCTATACTAGGTAGATTGACTATTCGTAGTAGCTATAGAGGTAGTAGGTAGTAATTAGAGCTCTATAGTAGAGGTATAAGGAACGTAACTTACAATATGTACTAAACGAAGGTTAATAATGTCTCTCCTTAGTAGGAAGAGGGCTATATACTAATCAAGACCCCTGCCTAACTAGGTAGACAAGTGTGTCCTAGTTACTAGACAATATCCCTCCCTTTCTAGGTATCTAACTAGACATAACCCCGCGATTTATATAGAAATCAAAATTCAAATAGGTTCGCCTTTTAGTTACTACCTAAGGTAGCTTTCTAATTACTCCCCTAGGGGCTATTAATCCTAGTTTCGCTTATAGACAATACTATTCCCTAACCGCTACTTACTTCTAAGTATAGTTAACTAATTTAGCGAAGCTTGTACTTATTATAGTTCTCGCCTAGTACCTCGTTGTCTTCCTAGCGGTTAGAGAGGTTTCCTATAGCGTAGTAGCTCTTCTCGCTATATAGCTTATACTCGAGATTAGCTTAAGTCGTAAGAGCTTCGTAGACTACGTCGAAGGCTCGCTAGTTCTACTCCTTAATATAGGTTCTAAGCCCCTTATAATCTAGTCCGAAAATCTAATTAAGCTCCTCTCGAATAGTAGGATTAGACTATAGAATGTATCTAATAAGAGTATCTAATATAGGACTAAGGCTAGTAAGCTAGATAGCGTAAGGGAACGTATATAGAATCGTACTACCCTAGCGAGTAATAGATATAAGATATCGATAAGCCTCTACGACCTAAGCGACGGTAAGATTAAAGCCTTTAACCTTAGTTCCCTTAATGCGGTAGAAGCCTAGATCTATACGTATCCGAGTAGCTATACCGACAATATCGCTATAAGGTAGATACGGTATACGGAACGAGATAGAGCCCTCTAGTAGCGGTATTAAGTTCTACTATATAGTCTTGCCTTAGCTACTTATAGCCTTTAGATCCTTAAGAGTAAGGTACTTGTCGGTTAGCTCCCCTACTTAGCTACTCGGTAGTATAAGACTACGAGCCTTAAGCTTCTATATCTACGTAGTAAAAATCTCTGGATCGTATATATAGTCGACGCCTTAAGAGTAGGCAAGCTTATCCTCCGCTTCGAAGGAGACTAATATACGGACTCGGTTAGCGCTAATATCCTCGACTAGCTCTAAAACGTTACTATTTAAGCGTATTGTCTCTACTAGTAGTATATTACTCTTCTCTAGTATATCGCTCTTATAATAGAACTTAGTAGACTTTAGTATAGAGATAAGCTTATATACGTAATTAGGTCGAAGGGCGACTATAAGGAGCTATAATAGCGTGTTCTATTAGACTAGCTAGTTACTAACGCTATAAATCTATAGTAGGTTAACGCCCGTCTACTTCTCCGGCGGATAGCTACGAAGATACTAGTAATATATTACAAACTCTACGACTATCTTCTATATTAGACTACTAGCCTTCCCCTTTAGGTTCTTAGCCTAATTAAAGACGTCGTTAACGGTTGTACTACCTTGTTTAACTATTACTACTATAGCTTCCGGTTACCCGAAGGCCCTAGCGACTAGCTATAGAAATCGATCTAGTATAACTAGTACGATAGACTAGACTAGCGTAAAGGCGTATAAGCCGAGACGTGCTACTACTAGAGCTATAGTAACGGAAGTGCTAGCGAAGTAGTAAGCCTTATTAGAGTTGCGAAAGGCCTCGAACTCTTCCTCCGTATCGCTATTCTTACTAAGTAGATAGAGCCGATTAGTAAGGTTATCTTTTACGTTAATTAGGTAGAGTCTATAGAACTTAGTATAGTTCCTTAGATACTTAGCGTAGATATCTTCTAGTTTATTAGGATTATATAGGTCCTTAAATTGCCGAGCTAGATCGTAAGCTATAGTAAAGGAGCTAACGTCCTTGTCCTTAACGTTTATAGTATCTAGCTCGGCTATAAACCGACCGAACTAGTTGCCTATATAATCCGTATAGATATCCTTAATCTCTACCTTAAAATCTATCTCTTCGCCTCTACTATTACTATTAGCGGAATCTTCTTTAGCTACTATAGCCTCGAGGTATAGCGCCTCCTATCTATACTCTTCTTCCTACTAACGAAGCTCGGCAATCTTAATAGCGTACTCTTACTATAGACGGCTCTACTAAGCGGTAGTACGGCGTAGCCTAGCGGCTTCTTACGCAAGTTCTTAGGTAGCTACCTTGTCTACTACCTTCTATACTTCGGTCTAGTAACGGATTGCCTAGCGCTACGATAGAGTAATAAATAGCGTAATACGAGCTAGTCCCTCTATAATAAACCCCGAGCTACTAATACGGTACCCCTTATTAGCTAGTAGTTATACAACCTCTTAGCTACTTAGGTTAATAGTAGTAATCTCCTTCTCGTACTTCTTATAATACTTCGAGTCGAAGTCGCTATTAGTAAAGGTAAGACTTAGGCTTTACCGACCTGTCTTCTTAGAAGTGGATAGAATACGATAGATTATCGTCTTACTTACGATCTCTATACCTTGTCGACGATTCTTATTCTTATTAATAAAGGTAGTAATATTCTTAGCTCGCTCTACGCTATTATAGGCGAAGTTAACTAGGCTCTATAGGAGTAATATTAGACTACCCTAGTACTTAAGGGTTATAGTTAGATAGTTAGATCGATAGCGGATATTAACGCCCTATTCCTCGATAATAGTAAGCGACGGATAGGCCTTAGAGAGCTCCTTACCCTCGAGAACTAGGTTCTTAAAGTCGACGGTCCTACTAAGTTTACGGTAGAGAACTATTATACCTATAGTAATAGTAACTAATAGGCTCTCGCTAGCCCTATCTAGGATAGTAAGTAGCTATCGAGTCGCCTCGATCTTTGCCTAACGGTTAGTAATGCCTACTATAATCGCAAACGCGTTAGTAAGATTAGTAACCTAAGTAAGCTCGCTATTCTCTAGAACTATAAAGATTCCGAGCGAAGTAACGCTCTAGCCTAGCTAAATAATAGTAGTAGGTTAACTAAACCGATAGGCGATTAAAGAAGAAGCGGATAGTACTAGGTCGGCGGGGACGAGTTCCTATTCTTTAGCTATATTAGAAGGTTTGGTTAATAGGAAGATAGATAAGTAGATATAAGCGCCTATTAATAAGGGCTTTAGGACAAAGACTATAGACAACTATTTACTTATAACTACTAGCGCGTATATATATAGGATTACTCGGAGGTTCGAGTAAATCTATACTTAAATAGTTGTATATATATAGGCACGCGGGCGGCCTATTCCGAAACCTTAGGAAGTAAAGTCTCGCTTATCTCGGCGCTTCGTATATGTTCCTAGTTATAGTAGCGCTCTTATCTCCTATCTATCCAATAGTAGACTACGTCCCTCTATCGCTATAGGTCGCCTTACAATCTAGCTTTTTAGGGAATACCTTTAGCGAGGTACTATTAATAATCCCTAGGGGGATTATTAGATCGCGCGATTCCCTTCCGATCCGTCGATTACCCTATAGCGGTCTATATAAAAGTAGCCTATACTCCTCTTATATAGGTCTCTCGAAACCCGGTCTATCTAGACGCCTTATTCTTTTATACCGCTTATAGATAGGATAGTAGCTACCCGACTAGCGTAGCTACCTATAAAGGCTAGTATCGGTCTATAATAAGTAATTAGATCTCTAGCTAGTAAGGCTTCCGCAAGCGCCTCCCTTTCTATATATCTCGCTTAGCTATTATCGGCTATACGTATAGAGTCGACATATCGTAGAACCTCGGTAAGGAAATAGCTTAGTAACTATAAGCTTCCTACTAATTAGTCCCCTAGAGGTTATTATAAGTCGAACTTCCTAAAAGTAAACCCTAAAGATCTACTAACTCTATAAGTAAGAATAAAGGAAATATACGTAGTAGTATAATAGTATTATAAATAGAATAATTAAAAACAATAACCTCCCTTAAGGATACTCCTAATATCCGATTATAGGTCGTTTCTCCTACTAGTTAGTACCTCTAGGACTTTAGGATCTTCCTTAGTAAACTAGTTATTATCCTTATCGTTAGGCTCGTAGTCTAGCTCCTATATCTAGTCCGGCATAGGTTTCTTCTAAGGAATCTATATATTCTAACTATAGTAGATAGCGAAAAAAGATTTCGGGATAGTAGCGAACAATTAGAGACGAAGGGAAAACAGTTAGGAAGGGGGGGAGGACGAATGGAAAGCACTATATACTAGGGTAGAAGAGGTGCTAAAGGCGGAAGATAGGAAAACCCCTAAGAGGGCATATAAGAAAATAATCTTAGAACTCCTTAGAGGACTAAAAGTAGTCTATAACTAGGCAAGCTACATGATTACGAAGATAGCTAATATAGTCGTAGCAAAGATTACAAAGAAACAATAAGAAACAAGCCTAAACCACCGCACCTAGGTAGTAGTAGCTAGTTAGGAGGCGCTAAAACCCCCGAGGATAGTAGTTAGAGTCTATATCATAGACCTATAGGAGCAAAAGGAAATCTAAGGACTCTTAGGGAAAGAGATTATAGAAAGAATTATAGTTAAGGAGGTTATTAGGGCTAGGAACGAAGGGAAAGGGGTAATCAAGCTATTTATAGTATTGTCTAGTAACTGGGACACACCTGTCTGCCTAGTTAGACAGGGGCCTCGACTAGTACATATAGCCCTCTTCCTACTAGGGGGAGACATTATTAACCTTCGTTTAGTACACATTACTAGTTACATTTCATATGCCTCTACTATAGAGCTCTAATTACTACCATATGCCTCTATAGCTACTACGCTAGCTAGTCCGCCTAGTATGGCTTCCTATAGCCCGATAGGTTATGCTACCTATAGTCCCTTCCTATGCTACCTAGTCCTTAGGTTTGTATAGGTTTGGGTTATACTTATTAATAGAGCCGAAGGTAGGGCTATCTCTTCTCGATCGCATTAGGCGGTTGGGTTGATAGTAGTCCTTGGATACGGATAACTACGTACAAGTAGGAGGCG
This sequence comes from Pseudocercospora musae, assembly GCA_001578225.1. Classification (NCBI taxonomy): domain Eukaryota; kingdom Fungi; phylum Ascomycota; class Dothideomycetes; order Mycosphaerellales; family Mycosphaerellaceae; genus Pseudocercospora; species Pseudocercospora musae. Next base: position 16,767 of record LFZO01000848.1, read on the forward strand.
ACAAACGACCTACGGCGCTAGTTGCGAAAAGTGTCTTAGGAGGTCTCGATAGAAGCGATAACCAAGAGCAACCTCCTAGATGAGGACATCGCCTTAACCCCGAAAAGCTACAAACCCTAGAAACTATTAAGGCTTAGGACCTAGATAGTCGATTACTTTCTAGGACTCGCTTCGGGTTTAGGGATCCCTCTAAAACCCTACTAGTACCGTACGGTAGCGTACTACCTATTCGATACGATATTGTTCCGGTCGACTAGTCTCATTCTACTAACCGATCCCGAGGCATGGCGAGGACTAATTACCCGGACCATGTTTGGACCCGGCCAAAGTCTACGGTAGGATAGGTACCCGTACCTATACCTATATATAAGCATTAGGCTATTGAAGAAAAGGGATCCCGGTTAGGCTAGAGATTGCCGAGTTTCTAATTCGCTAATTCGCTCCCGGCTCGATAGTGCTTTAGTCTTCTACTATAACTAATAGAAGGCACCCTATAGAAGGAAGTAGGAACAAAGTTGCCTAGTAATCTTGCTATGCTATTCGGCAAATTATTAGCTCTAAGATTACTAGATTGGCCTAAGATCGCAACTCTCGTTTCTAGATATTTTTTAGGCTCTACCTTAGCAATTAGGCTAGCTAGGGGAGAGTAAAAGTCTAATAACCCCTAGGGGGGTTATTAGTACC
>LFZO01000849.1:0-17441 GCA_001578225.1 Pseudocercospora musae
GCTATGCTCTGCTCTGCTCTGCTTCGCTATGCTTCGCTATGCTATGCTCTGCTATGCTATGCTATGCTACGCTATGCTCTGCTCTGCTCTGCTTCGCTATGCTTCGCTATGCTATGCTCTGCTATGCTATGCTATGCTACGCTATGCTCTGCTCTGCTCTGCTTCGCTATGCTTCGCTATGCTATGCTCTGCTATGCTATGCTATGCTACGCTATGCTCTGCTCTGCTCTGCTTCGCTATGCTTCGCTATGCTATGCTCTGCTATGCTATGCTATGCTACGCTATGCTCTGCTATGCTCCGCTATGCTATGCTCTGCTATGCTACGCTCCCAGTTCTCGGTGCTGACGCATAACAGCGCACTGGAGAAGAGCAAAGATGCTTTGACAAGGGAAAGATTGCCCAGCGTTCACCCCGACCCAGATGTCGAGCGAGCAAAGGCTGGCATGAAATGTATATTGCTCAGACCTGAAATAGCTACCACTCCTCACTCTTCCGTTGTGCTGGCCGAGCTAGCTCAGCAGGCTCGCATTTCCATCATTCCATACCAGCTCAAACTTGACTACGACTACTGGACCTACCACGACATCATGTCCTCCATCCTGCCGGAGGACGCGCAAGGTGAGATTCCCTCGGGCTTTGCACACGTCGGCCACGTAGCGCACCTGAATCTGCGCGACGACTACATCAAGTACAAGAGTATCATTGCCGAGATCCTCGTGGACAAGAACCCAGGCGTTCGTACAGTTATCAATAAGATTGACGACGTGGGCGAAGAGAGCGAGTATCGAACGTTCAAGTACGAAGTTCTTGCGGGACCGGACGATTTGAACGTGACGCTTTCGGAGGAGAATTGTACTTTCCAATTCGATTACAGCAAGGTGTATTGGAACAGCCGACTCAACACAGAGCACAGGCGGCTCGTCAGTAGCTTCGCCGAAGGTGAGGCTGTCTGCGATGTCATGGCAGGAATCGGTCCATTTGCCGTGCCTGCTGGCAAGAAGCGTATCTTCGTGTGGGCGAATGACCTGAACCCGGACAGCTACACGAGTATGCTCGATGCGATCAAAAAGAACAAAGTTCACGACTATGTTCGGCCATTCAACGAAGACGGCAGGACCTTCATTCGCACTGCAGTCGCCGAGCTCGCCAAGACACATCATGCTGTCGACATCATGTCGAAAGCATCGCGCAAGGACAAGAACGCCAAGGCAGAAGTTGTCAAGACCATCAAGCAGCCAAGAACTTTTCAGCACTTCGTCATGAACCTGCCCGCTACCGCTACTACATTTCTTCCAAGCTTCATCGGTCTTTACCCCCCTTCTGTACGCGAGATGCTCCCTGCTGACGCCAAGATGCCTCTGATCCACGTATACTGCTTCAGTACCAAGAGCGACGACAATGTGGAGGAGGGATACAAAATATGCGAGGAGCTTAGCAATCAACTGCAGTGCGACATGAAGCCAGGGAAAATGTCCGAAGGCAAGGTGGAGATTCATGATGTGCGGGATGTGGCTCCGAAGAAGAGGATGTTTTGTGCTAGCTTTCGCCTGCCTGAAGAAGTGGCCCTCCGAGAAGCACCGGCGGTCACAAAGTAATAGCCACGTCGCGGAACTCCTCTCAGCTCGCCGACCTGGAGGAGAAAGGAGCTGTCACAATGCATCTTGACGTGACCCAACCACTTCCAGAAATCCAAAATATCGTTGCAGAAGCCCACAAAGTGCATGGCCGTTTCGATGTCCTCATCAACGCCGCAGGCTACATCCTCGAGGGAGCGGTAGAAGAAGCCTCACCAGAAGAAACCTACGACTCCTTGAACACAAACGTCTTCGGTGTCATTAACTTGACTCGCGCCATAACACCTTATATGCGTCAACAACATTCCGGCACCATAGCGCACTTCGGTTCCGTGGGGAGTTGGCATGGAGCTGCTGGTGCAGGTGTTTATATGGCTGTCAAGTGAGCCATCACCGGATTCAGCGAATCACTCACTCTCGAGCTGAAGGACTTCGGCATCCATGTCATCTCCATCGAGCCAGGATACTTTCGTACGGGATTCCTAAACCCTGGGGCAAGACAGTTCACTGAGAAGCGATTGAAGGAGTACGACCAGACGTCTGTTGGCGCGGTCAGAAATGCGCTGAATGGACAGGACAACAACCAGCTGGGAGATATCGAGAAAGGCTGTAAAGTGATTGTGGACGTGGTTACGAAAAAGACTAGGAAGGAAGTGCCCTTGAGGTTGGTTCTAGGAAGCGATGCTTATCAAATGATCAAAGATAAGTGCGAGAGTACCATTGCTCTTCTGGAGGAATGGAAGGACGTCACCTGCAGTACTGATCACTCTTGGGACGCTGGCTCTTCAAATGCCCCAGGCTGGCTCGGGGAAAGTTAATCAGGGTCACGTGTAGGATGAAAGCACAAAGGAGATTTTCGTAGTTCGAGAACATGTGCAGAAAGGCAGTGGGATTTTGTCAACGTGTATGCTCCAATTCTTCATCCCAAGTGCGATGCGCCAATGCTATGAAACTCGATATTTACAGGTACATCAAAGTATACACTTCTATCGACCATCTTGTCTGAGCTCATCGGTTCTTGTTCAAACAGCACATTAGACTCGATATCTGATGCTCTTGCCGATGCTGTCGAGAATACTGCTGAAGAAGCCACCACTGCTTGTTGAGTCCGCCGTGGACAGCCATGAACCTGTAGCGACATCAATCAGTAATATACAACAAGAAGTCTCTAACGATTTCCCGAACCTTTGCTTGCCCTGTCCGCGACCAGCGCAATCAACGCAGCGCCCACGCCACTGCCGTCCTTGGCAATACCGATGCGGATCTTCTTCTCACCCTGTGGTCCAATTTCTGGAATATCCCTTAGAGCTTCGCGGATGTATTCCTCGAATCGTGGGTAAAACTCCACGAGCGACCCATCTACACCAATATCTACAACATCGTCTTCGTTGACCTCTAGAGTGGCGTTGTTGGTAGTGGAGATGTCGGCTGGTTTGTTCAGCTTGTCTGTTGCGATGACCACAGCAGCTATGGCAACAGCAGAAAGGCGTGCTGCACGCTTGCCAATAGCGGATGCAATGAGTCGTACTGCCTCCGCATCTTCCGCCGAAGCAGCTGTAACTCCAAGTTCGCTATCAAGAGCCTGCCTTGTGATCTTCAAGCCCTGGCTGCTGTCTCCAGAGGTTGTGGAGAGGAAGCTGGTGTCTAATCCCCACTGCTTGTAGAGCTTCGAGTCCGGGTCTACGTTGGTCGTGCTGTGAACGTCATTCTGGTTGGAGTGCTCGTCTGTGAAGAGCGGCACATTGCTGTCCTTCATTAAGCTCACAAGGGCTCGCCGCAAAATCTCGCCCAAGAACATACCAGAAACGCGCTTCTCGAACATCTGGATACCAGGATTCACGGATTCTCTATCCAAGTCGTGGTCGTACGGTGTTTTCGGTAAGACGGAAAGACCATTGTCGAAGCTACCCCATTCAGTGTTGATGATCATTTCACCGGTGCTATGGTCAACCTCGCCAGGCGCAGCGCCTTGCTTCTTCAACTTGGTGACCTTGTCGAGCTTCTCCACGTATGCACCATTTGTACCAGTTCCGAAAATGGCTCCAAGGAGAGTTCCAGTCTTGCCTGGACTGGTGTAAGACCGTGCCATCAACGTGCCGACCGTATCATTCACCAAAGCTGCCACTCTGACGGGCAGTCCAAGCGCGTCAATCTCTTTCTGGAGCAGAGCACATACATCCTGGCCTACGGTCTCTTGTATGTCAAAGCCCTTGGTCCATCGAATGAGAGTTCCTTTGTTAATGCCGATTTGCTGGACAGGGAAAGAAAATGTGAATCCCAAGCTGAAGATCTCTTCATCCCTGTATCCACGGAAGGAAGAACCCCTTCTTTCCTTGTGACTTGAGTAATGATCGCCGTGGTGAGTCTTGAGGAACAGCTCGATCTGCTTAGCCAAGAAAGAGAAAAGCTCATGAGTGGTTTTGGCAACCATCAGGTCCTTGGGAATGGCGACCTTGCTCTGGGTCAAGCTGAATGTGCTATTGCCATGGAGCTGAATTGAGCAGACTCGAAAGTTCGTTCCGCCCAAGTCCACGGCCATGTAGAGACCCTTCTCTGTCCCATTGGGCACAGCAGTCACATATGTAGGAATCTGAGACATGGTGGCCCCCGTCTTCTGCAGACCTTCGTGCATCTGGCGAATGAATTCCTTGACGCCACGATTGACATCTTCCTTGCTGTACTCAAACTCTGCGGCAACCCGCTCGGCCGCGGCCGCCAAGGCCATGCTGTGCGGACTTTTATGATACAGACTTCCTGAGACGTACTGTGGAGCTCTACAATATAGTCCCTGCACGAACGGATTTGGCGACGGACAGGAAGGCGGCGGTTGCGGCGAGTGGGCGGAGCGAAAGAGCACGGATAGATGGCGCGGTGAGATGAGGTGTAAGACTACTAGCAGGAGGATGCCGAAGCAGAGCAGTAGTGTCGAGGGCGAACGAAGTCTGTCTCGCGTACGAGCAACAAAGGACTGCTTGTGCCGGAGCTCGCGGAGGAATGGGAGCTCCTCCTCTTCTGTGCCCTGGAGTGCGCTTTGCTTGTGCTGGAGGCTCAATCGAAGTGCCTCAGAAGGCCGAGTCGGGTTGGAGTAGGAGCGGCGGTGGTGCTGCTGTCGGGATGCCAGCGTGAGCGCCTCGTAGTCCGTGGTGTGAACAAACGGCACTGGTTCTAATGCTGATGCTGATGCCGATGCTGATGCCGATGCTGATGATGCTGGCCGCGTGAAAAGTGTGGATGTCGGGTGGAGAAATTACAACATACGACACTCTAGCCTTTCCAGTCTCTTAGCACATCAAACTACTGCTTACGACACATATGGCTTCTAGAGCACACCACACCATGGTCCATGGAGCTCAAAACGCCAGCTCTCCCCGCCCTCGCCCTCACCCTCACCCTCACCCTCACCTCGATCGCGCTGTGGCTTGCATACCCGGCCTTCACGTGGCCCGTTTCACATGCATCACCGTTGCCAGTTCTGCTCCTCGGTCCGATTCCAATGCCGCACTTATACAGCATCCATCTCCTTCTGTTCCCGCTCTCATTGCTGCAGAATCTGCCCATATTCTACCTGCCAGTGACGCCGCCATCACTCCGCCCATCCTTCGCATGGAGGTTTTCAAGAGCATTGAGGTGCTCCACTGGAGGAACCCATGCTGGCCTAGCCGCGGTGCTTTCGCGGCGACGGCAAGGTGCATACCCGATCCTTACCGCATCTTGCGGCTCAACCTTGAATGACTTACTTTCCACTGAACGCCAAACCTACAACGAAAAGCCGCGCTTCAGACAACGATAGACTATCTGGAGCTGAAGCCATGGGGGGCCCGATAAAGATTTCGAGACTGTCCAAGTTGACAACGTGCAGAGCATACGCAGAAAAGAATTCGTGGGAGGATGCTAACATATTCTAGCACAGCATACTACACCAAGCAGACAACTCCATGCTCGCAAAATCCGCGCAACGTGAACGTTGTAGGAGCACAAGGTGAATCGCCAGTTGACGGCTGCAAGGGCTGCATTTCCTCCGTTTCTGACATCGCGCTCGAGTGATCTGGGTCGTTCTCATGACTCGAGGAAGCCAAATTCTGGAGCTCGTTTTCTCTGGCTTACATGTCTCCCTGGCTGACCCAACTGTCCGGTGGTACGGCAGCAGTTTGGCACGCTCCCGGTCATGCACAATTGCTACTCCTTCCGCATTGACGCAAGGCAAGTACTGAACCTTGCGTCCACAGCCCGATCCAGGTCGTGCAGCTCAAAGGCCACATCCGCGAGATCGCCCAGCGTAATCCAAAGACACAGAGTCCTTCTCATATCGCAACTCCGAGCTGTACTGACCCAGCTGTCCCTTATCAAGCGCTGACCTGAACTAACTCCAACTCTCAACACGCACGGTCACGCTGGTCATGTTTTCAGTGCTCAACCAAAGCTTTCTCCAGCTCCCATGCTTGCTTCTCCAGCGATCAGCGGCAAGCTCGCACTTGCGCATCCGAACCACAACATACGTTTCCTGTTGTTATTTCCCGAAGTGATAACTCCAACGACATCCGATATTCTCAAATAGCTGCAATAAGAGCGGAAAGGTTGACGAGTACTGTCATTCTTCAGGCACCATGCGAAATCTGGCGTGCAGCCCTGATGGCGACTGCAAGACATTCGAAAAGGATGGGTCGACGCGTGCGGTGCGAAACAGTTTGATCGGCGGAAGGTGGGACAGAATGCGTTCTTCAAGTTCGAATGTGTCTTTGGCAGATTGGCCGAGTTGATGACGAGCTGGCAAGTGTAATTGCCGCTCCTTGTCCATGGTCTACTGGTAAGGACTATGACCCGCAGCAAAATGGTCCTTCTCTTCACAAATCCTTCGCAGTCTCCTTCGTTCACGCGACTCTTCTCTCGTAAGCCCCGGACGAGGTTGCAGAGGATCTTCTTCTCCGATCGAACGGCGTCTCGTGCTCCGACCTCTTCTCGGCGATCTTCTGGAACTCGAACCCCTTCGTCCGTCGTAGCCTTTTGCCTGCTTCTTGTTATGCTGATGTATGATCCCTTTGGCTGCCATCAATACTCCGAAGAGAACGACAATGGCAATTTCCCTCTTGCCGGGATTCTCAAGTGACACCATATTGTCGTATAAGGAGGGGAAGTGCGCAAGTCGCAGTTGCTACTAAAGGAGACGTCCGACCTTACCTCTGACCGATTTCGAAACCGGAAAGACATCACTTCCTTATGAGTTGTGTTTTGGCCTCGAACGGTATTGCCAATAAAAGACTTTGCTTGGAGTTGGCCAAAGGCTGGTGTCGACAGGGGAATTGAGTTTGCGCTCCTGTGTCAGCTGTTCAGTTCTGCAACCAGGAGAAGCAAGGAAGCTAGTCACGCTGCAGCATGACGATTGGGGGGGGGAGTCAGATACTTAATGGCTTCCGTAATAATGAAGGTCTCAATGAATTGGCTGCTACCAATGCTCGGGCGTAAGGCTCGAATCGTGGCTAAAATTCCCCATCAACGCCACAACACCGACGCTAAACGATGCAGTGGATATCTTTTGCAACTTGCGAACCGAACGGTGATCTATCTCAAAGAAAACTGGTATACTTTCAGACCGCTCTCCAGCCACTGTTCACTGGCTTTCGACCGGGTGTCAAAGCTGGAGGTGTAAGTGGGCTCGCCATCGGCGCTTCAGTATGATACGATGGTGCTGCGCTATGCTCATACGGCTTGGGTTGAGCATATGATGGCTGTTGCGCACGATCGTAATATTCTGCAGTCGTTGGGGCGTAGGAGAGCGGAGAAGTTCGGCCTGCAGTGTGGAAGCCGCCCGCCATCGGGCTCCTGTACTGATTTGGCGAGACTGGACTCATGAAGCTGTTTGGAGAGTATGGCTCGGCACGATTGTTGTTGTGAGTGTTTTGTGCGCCGTAAGGTGATGGCGGTGCCTGCTCGTGAATAGAAGGAGATGTCTGCGCACCTGTGAAGTATCCAGTAGCATTGTGACTTCTGCCTTGATTGCCATATGGACTTGCTGGGTAGTGCTGCTGCTGTTGCGTGGAGTAGTCATTGTAGGGACTGGCATGCATGCCGCTAGCTCCTAAGTCGCCAGACTGTGCTGGATTGTATCGATCGTTGCCAAAATCATCCCGACTCTTGCCCCAAAGAGCGTCTTGCTGGTATGTCGGGGATGTATGCGCAGGAGATGTGTGATCCATTTTCTCAAGCTCAACTTCTTCGTCCGATTCGACTCTTCGAGATTGGGCATTCTGCCAGCTAGGCATGGCAGGGAGAGCATCCTCGTTGAACTTCTTACTCGGTGCGTCGAAGGTCGCTGTCGATGCGATAGGTGCGCCGCGGTTGCCCCCACCAGCACCGCTGACCATATACGCTGGTGGCTGCCTCGGAGATGGTTGCTGATACTGGTACGGTGTAGGTGGAGCTTGTTGGTATCCACCTCGATCTCGATTCCTTCCTCGTGGACTCGGGCAGCAAGCATTGGCACAGGACAAGCAAGAGCAGCAACACTCCAGCCCACAACACAAACAGCGTGCAAGGCACCAGAGTATGGAGAGGACGATGAGCGAGGCGACGACAATTGCTGCTATGACGGGCCATTTGCAGTATGAATGCGCCATGCAACCGTGCCAGGAAGAGAGCGACTCGTGGACGCCGTCGACTGTGCTTCCAATGTCTCGCTGGGCGAGGAGAATCGCGGCGACTGGCATGTTGGATCGTGTTGGTCGCGTGCTTGTGTTCAATGATGTTCTTGTAGAGCATAGGGCAGGGCAATTACAGGCAGTCGACGTGCGCAGTGAGACGCAATGTTGTTGATATCATAGCGGAGACGACGCTTCGAGCGGAAACTGACAAAACCGGGTTGTATACAGTAGTCCTATTTGCGATGCGTGCACACAGGAGAGTAGTGTGTCGTGAAACACGCTATGTCCACCCCCAACTACTTACTTGGAGCCGGAATTGTCCGCGCAAGACCACACAGACCCGGCATCTGCTTGATACGCTTGAATGAGCTTCTGCAAAGCACCCCACGTGCCAGAAATGGTGCAGAACCAACCTGCAACAAACATGAACAAGGCCCATACGGCAGCAGCGTACCATCGCTTGTTGCGCGGACTGCGATCGCCATGCCTTTCATCGTACCACCACATCATTGCGTACGGCTGAAGCACAATCAACGTTCCGAACAGTGCGCCTATCAACGAGACAAGGCTGGAGAAGCCAGGCACAGCACTTGCAATGACGTATGCGACAAGAACGACGCCCGACGTGCAGCTGAACCACACTGTCCAATGCTGCCAAGTCTTGGAGTTGACGTGCTTGCTGCCCGCCAGGCAGCGGAGGAATATGGTCTTGGCAGGCACCTGTATCTATGCGTTAGTGCCTGGGACAGCGCGATTCGGAGCGGGAGGATGTCTTACATGACACACAATCATGGAGGTGATCACAAGGCCGGGCAGTCCAAGGCCGTATGCGACCTTCTTGATGAGATGGCCGGCAGATCCCAAGGCCGGTGATGTGACGTACGAGCCACAGAAGTAGTACACCATGATCCCGGTAATGGTGTAGATGCTGAAGACGACTGACTGGCAGAGATACATGGACTTGAAGTAGTCTTGCTTGACTCTCATCTCGGCGAAGATGGTGAAGAAGTATGGCGTGCCAGTGAAAGAGAAGATGATGGTCGACACAGCTGCCATGGCCTGAGGAAACGATGGGCTGGCGAACAACTTGTAATCCGACGACCATGGGCCGGTCTGGGGTGCGGCAGCTGGGCGCTGCAAAGATACCGCGATGGATACAGTGAACACTAGCCATGTCAGAACGAAGCTCCTTCCCATCTCGTCGATGAATGCACTCACGGGAGGAAAGAATGAACATCATGGCCACAGGAGCGAACCAACTGATCTGGGCGATCTTCGGAACAGACGCCAGACAGAAAGCGACAATGGCGGCCACGGCGATGAACGCGGCAGTACATGCTCCATGCTCGGATAGCGCGTTCAGGCATGTCGAGACCGACACTAAAGCAGAGCCGGCTGTGAAGATGTAGTCTAGTATGTCAAGGTCAGTCAGCGTCCCTCGATGCAGAACGTGCTCAAATCCATACACAGCATTAAACAGGCCAAGAACATGAATTCCCCCACGCCACCAAACATTTCTTTGCCGGCTTGATCGAGACTGAAGACCTTCTCGTGCTTTAGGCAGAAATTGCCAGCCATATGGTTGGACCAAGTCGCCATACTCGCCACGATGAGCAGGACGAAGACACCCGGTATGAGACCCAAAGTCTCGAAGGCGCCTGGAATCGAGAGAGCGCCAATGCCTACTTGGGTCTTCATCATGAGAAACGCAGCGAGCTTCCAGCCAGTCTACAGCACAAACATCATCAGCACCAACTCGACGCGAGTCTCGTCAAAGAGCCACCACCACCAAAACTATTAAGGCTGGCATGAAAGCGAGGACATACATTTTCATATTTGATCTCGCCCTCTCCGAAGGTGGGGCTTACTGTGGTCTTGGCAGACGCGGTCGTGCCAGTGTGTTGAGCCTCGAGAGCGACCATATCTGGAGCAACATCGGCAGGCTGCTTGGACCCCTTCGAAGAAGCGTCGTCAGAAGACATATTGCCTATTGTGGATGTGGTTTCGTAAGTTGTTCCAAACGGTGTCCTGGTAATATAGAGAAATGGCGTGATTTTGGCCGTGAGAGATGTCAGGACAGTAATTCAGTATGAGGTAAAAAGTCGAATGTAGGGAGAAGTGGGAAGCGCGGTCATTTTTGAGCGTGCCAGTGCTGTCCTCAGCAAGCCGACACTTTCTGCGTCTCTTGGCTAGTGCATCGTTTTTAGCATCCGCACAACTAGCTATCTGGATCCTCAAACTTTGTCGTCAGCGGTATCTTTGCTTGCGCAGGAAGACCCGGTACCGCTGATCATGGGAAGTCAGATCTGCCTGATCTGATATCAGTATCGTTTCTGGTAGCATTCAAGCCCTGACATCGCATTCACACTCGGGCCCATGCACGACCCTGAAGATGGCTTCAGAGTCGAGATTCAATACTGCGCAGAGGCATCGAGGGGCCAGACAATCGTTGTGTGTGCGAACTTCTGCTGACTTGTACCAGCGTTTCTAGACGAGCATATTCTTGCTGACGAAACCTTCCTCCCCAATGATGTGTCAAGAAAATCAGCTGGCGTGCGGAGAGTATCCGCAACTTCTCCATCTAGCGTATGGAGTGCGAAGTATTGGGACATGACATAAGAATGGCATTCCGAAAAGTGTAGTCCGTTTGCAGTGGATCTTGCAGAGAGGAAGTTTGTGGCAGGCGAAATGGTCAGCCACTTTTCGCCATTCTGGGACTGGTGTCACCTCGGGCCAGGAATTGCTTTATTAGGTAAACCTTTACACACGGCAATGTGGCTTGCAAGAATTACTCTCAGTCTTGCTTTGCGTCGATGATATAAGGTGCCAAGTCTGTTCCGAACAGTGAACCGGCTTCGATTGTGCCTCCTGTCTCCGACCGATGATATTAACAGATAGCGGAGTCTAGCACTATCTGCAAGAATCTTGATCATCGAAGAAAGGGCATCGAAGAGTAGCAAACACAAAGCGAAGATAAGGTAGGCAAGATGAGCAAGCAGAGATGAGATCGACAAGAAATGTCAAGCTCACCATCAAGCTCTCTGGAATCCGCCAACCCGGACCCATCCTCTTGGCTCTTTCTCCTCGTCAAGCGACACAAGACCCTGCAATCCCTCCTCTCTTCACAATCCGTCCTCCCTCTCATATCCCAATGTCTTCACACTCAGACTCTTCTCAAGTCTTTCTACACCGCCGTGCTATCACCCTCCGACAGAGCGAAATGTGATTTGAGCCGAGTTGATGGCACGACTCCGCCTGGGTTGGGAGGTAAGACTGGTGTTGTCAAGAATGCCTTTACTGTTGCGAGCTTGTTGGATTCGATTTGTGGTACTGTGAGGCAATGGACGAGTAATTTGGAGGATGTGGGAAAGGACGAGGAGATCAAGGCAGAAGCCGAGAAGTTGAACGGGATGGAGATGGCGAGGGAGATGGCGGTTTGAGAAGGGCTGGTTGAGGAGTTTGAAGTTGAAGGTGGTGAGCGATGAGCGTTTCTCTTCCCAGACATGATGATCATCTGCTCACGCTCCCAGATTGAGCTTCGAGATCTGCTCTACCACGATGTTCAGGTTCATAACCCACGACTCCGTCTCATCGACCATTTGCTCCGGCTCAATTTCCATCTCATCTGCCGCGTCGATACCAGTAGCATCAATTCGTCCACTTCCGGCAGCCTTTAGTTCCATTTTGCTCGGCTGTCCCAGTATGATGTCCATCACAGCATCCTTCTGAGCCTGAACGCCGACCATTCTCTCGGTTGAAATATCCAGCTTCTTCGCAAGACGCTGCCTGTCTCACCCAATATTTCGATGGCTGCTCTTGCCTCAGCAGCTCGGTAATGTGTCAAAGTCGACGGAACTTGGCGCGTTGCCCATAGCTTCGCCACAGCTCGCAAGTTTGCATCCAGTGGATCACCTCGACCATCTGCTTCCAAGTCCTTGAGGTCTCTCCTCCTGCCCAAGAGTTTGCTAGCACTCTTCAGCCCAGAGATCGGTTTGTTCTTTCTGGCGCTCCTGACGTCGCGCATAGCAGCTTTGATCTCGCCTTTCAAAGCTCGAGCTTTGTTGCCGCTGTACGTATCAATCCATCTGATGGCCTCAGCGACATGTCTACCTAAGGCTTCCAGAGTGATTCTTTCGGAACGTGTTTGCGCCATCAATGACAGATTTGGTCTCGCGCCCAAAATGTCTTGAAGCATATCGACTTGACGACGTCTTCCTCGCGCCAAGAGGAATGGCGAGTGATACCTCAGCTCACGCTGATATATCAGCCTACATTGGTGGCCGTTAATTCCAGCCTCGTCCAGGCGCGCCATACTTGAAGTTTTGCAACTCTGATACCATTGTTGAAGGCGGCGCACAGCTCCATCTTGCCAATAGTAATCGTCGGAAAGCTCGATCACCACGTGCGAAGGGCGCCATTTCTTGATGACCTAAATGACTGTCTCGAAGTCGAATCCACGAACTAGGAAGTGGATGCGTTGAGCTTCGAAGTTACGCTGATGCAAGAACTGAAAAACATCAGTATCACGCCTCGATATGTAAGAATATAGTTCTTGAGCATACATCGAGATACTCCTTCCTGAGTTGTCGGCACAAACGCTGAACATAGGATGATGATGCCAACGCGTCGGGCTACAAAGCTGGGCGAGCTCGTTAACCATCTGAGAACCGAATCGATACACCTTCGTACATGGCTGGCGAAAGGCAGTCGTCAGAGTATGCGCGAACCCGGCACGACTGTGAGTGTTCCGTGATGCAACTTATCTCGTGCGGGACGTAAGAGTAGACTTGCAATGTGTCAGACGGGGCTTGCCAGACTCGAATCCGCTTTCGGGCTACTTACTAAGATCGCGAATCTCACGAGGCAGACCGAGGAGGCTCGCGCGCGGAGATATCAGACGATGTATACCAATTGAGCCCGTGGCGATTTGCGCAACAGTGCGATGATAGCGTTCCAAGGAAGGCGCAGCTCGCGGCTTGCGATCTGGATGCATATCGCCATCATGTCTACGCTTAGACATGTTGACGCTATTGAACTAGAAAGTGCGAGTGCAAGTGATCGGGTATCTGAAGTAGATGGCAGGTGTGGAAGTTGAAGATCCGTATTCGGACGAGGCTGTGCATGTGAAAGGCTGCTTCCAGACGCGATCCGCCCACTGCATAGCGAACAAGATCGCAGAACGTTACTATCACAGATGAAGTGAGAGTGCGGATAAAGACTGGTAGCGTTATACAGGAATTTCGAAATCTACATACCTCCCTATTACTGAGAACCTGGGTATATGCCGAGCCGTCTACATAAGGCGCCGTCGCTATGCACTAGCTTTGCATGCGTAATGACAGTTCATCTAAAAGTCGTTATCGTCGCTGCCAGCAATGATGACATTGTTGACCTTGAGGACCATTCGACACAGCTGGGTAGCAAGCAGGAGCTGTTGGCGTTTTGAGATGAGCGGGTCGATGACGAAGTGCTGCTTCATGTCTGCAGATGCGTGTTAGCGTTTTGACTTCGTAGGTGATCATGTTTGGCCTACCATTCGATCCGGTCTGCATGCAGTCAACGCCCAATCTCCCTCTACCCTCGCCCTTTCCTTGCCGCGCTTTCAGTTCCGACAGTGTCTCGATCGGGCTCAGACCGCTGTTCTCTGCGAGCGCCATCGGTACAGCGTCAAGTGCATCAGCGAACGCACGCATACTGTATTGCTCCAGGCCGGGAGTCTGAAGTGCTTCCTTTTCGACTGCGAGCGAACATGCGATTTCTGCTGCACCGCCTCCATATACGATGCGGTTGTCTTTGACAAGGTTCCTTACAACACAAAGAGCGTCGTGTAATGATCGTTTCGCTTCGTCGATGATCATCTTGTTGCTGCCACGAATGAAAGCTGTCACCGCTCTCGAGTTGGCGCATTCCTCGATAACCAACATCTTTTCTCTCGTCGTACCGAAGGACATCTCACGCACAATTCCGGCTTTGCCCAGCTTTTGCGCGCTAAGATCCTCGAATCGTGGCACGATGCGTCCATTGGTAGCGATGGCGATCAATTCGATCTCGGGACCACCAACCCACCGCACAGCAGGGAGCTCGTTTGTGAGAAGGAGATGATTTGCCTCGTCATCAAAGCCCCACTGGCAGATGACCACGTTCGCGCCAGTGTCTTTGATCTGCTGGATCATTTCGGCGAACTTGGCCTGCTCGTACTTCTGCAACTCCTTGAACTCGGCAACACTGGTGATGTCGAGCTTATGCTTAGTCTTTGGCTTGGGTGGCTCGAATGCACAGGTCAAGATGGCCAACTTTGCATCCCGCACTTCCGAGGGCATCTGTGGGTGAGAGAAGTCCTTGTCGACAATGACACCCTTGACAAGGATAGAGTCCTCAAGTGAACCGCCGACCTTTCCATCCACCTTGATGAGCTCAAAGTCCACGTCTCTGCGCTCCAAATCTGCGACCGAGAGCACAGCATCTACAGCCATCTGCGAAAATTGGTCGTGTGCTTTGGAGACGATCTTGCTGCCCAGCGAAGTCTTGGCGCACTTGAGCAAGTTGCTGGTGTCAGCCTTGGTGAAAGGCATGACATCTGATATCCGGTCCAGTTCTTCCACAGCCACCTCGCACGCGGCGTCGTATCCATCTGCTATCCTGATGGGGTGAATTCCCTTGTCAATCAATTCTGCAGCCTGTTCGAGCAAAGCTCCTGCCAAAACCACCACACCAGTGGTGCCGTCACCAATCTCAGCATCTTGTGATTGTGAAAGTGATACAAGTAGCTTCGCAATGTGATGCTTGATCTCCATCTGACCGAGAATGGTTGCGCCATCGTTGGTGACTGTGATGTCTCCGTCGGGCGAAATGAGGATTTTGTCCAAGCCTCGTGGGCCTAAAGAGGTCTTGACGATGGAGGATACTGTGCGTGCGGCGAGGATATGCTGCTTGACGGCGTCGAGGCCATGTGTTCGCTTCTTTCTGCCTTGGTCTCTGACGATGATGAAGGGCCTGCCGGACTCATCTTGTGTAATGTGGGCTAGAAGTCGTCAGTATCAGTGTTTTGGCGGGACTCACTTCGGTCTTGCGCATACCGTTGCTCAGATCGAGCTCTGCACACAGTACACAGCGTCAGCGCCTGCCTCACTTGATTCGAATATGTTTCGTATACAAGACTCACGCATGGGTTGTCCGGCCATGGCCATGTTTGCTCCTTCTGCGAACAGCAACAGGCAACTGCTTTCCTCCGGCCTTTACTCTCCAACACCACGAACAGCAGAAATTCTTCGTCCGACTATTCGACAGAATGCCTCCTCGTCAAGGCTGGAAAAAGCGACAGGCGAAAAAGGTCAAGACAGATGTCGGCCGGTGCGTACGATATGCTTGTTCCTCCCCGAAAGCAGGAAAGCGCGTCTCCTGCTCGGCTGGTCCCGCTCGACGCGCCTGCCGAAGCTGAAAGCTCTCCTCTTCGCCAACGCCAGCCACCTTCTGCGACTGCGACTCCCACCTCACACGGCAGCACCTGGAGTTCACATCGCTGTGGCATTGCATTGTAGATCAATACTGACGCAGTCGCGTGTCCAGTGCGCGCAGCCCTCAGGTGCAATTGAAGTGGCCCTATCTCCGCGACACGCCGACACCTGTACGCGGTCGACGCAAAAACAGAATGCCGCCAGCAGGTATGTTGTATAATCAATCCTAATGAAAGCTCTGTGCATGAGCAGGCTGACAGCTCTGCTAGCGAGCGAGAGCGCGTCCGATGACCTAGACGCTATCCCCGCAAAGCCCAGAGCCCAAAAGGATGTCGCTATGGACGACGAAGATATTGAGGACGATGAGGACGAATATCAGGTGGAAAAAATCGAAGAACACAACTTTGTGAAAGGCAAGGTGATATACAAGGTCAAGTGGCTCGGCTATGATGAGGAGGAAGACAAGACTTGGGAGCCTATTGAGAATCTGTATGTGCTATCGTGTGATGGCGAAAGAAGCATGGGCTAATTTTGCGATAGTGAGGGCGCGAAAGAAGCTCTTGGTGCATACCATCGAGCCATCGGCGGCACGCCAGAGCCACCCGCCAAGGGAAAGAAGCCAACCAAGGCGTCTCTAGGCAAACGAGATTCCATCCAAGCAGAGCTCGATTCTCCCGCACCGTCCAGCAACAAGAAAGGCCGAGGACGCAAGTCTGATGCCAACGGTACTTCTACTGTAGACACTCTTCCCGTCGGCAGCTGGGAAGAGTATGTTTCATCTGTTGCAGCCATCGTCGAGAGCGAAGAAGTCGGCCTCACCAAGGGAAAGAAGGACGTCAAATCTCTAGAAGGTCTTCTAGAATGGAACGACGGGCGTAAGACGCAACACAAGATGAGTGTGCTTCGACAAAAATGTCCGCAACGACTACTGGATTACTACGAATCTCACCTGTAAGTTGTCCCTTCCTCCGCGTGGACGACCTCCCGCGCGACTGAATCCAAGCTTAGACTTTTCCTAGATTGAAGCCCAAGCTGGAGGAAGCGTTTGTGGCTGAGGACTATAACTGATTCCTTTTCCGCAGTGTCTTTCAGGGCGATCCGAGGTATGTGTCGTAATCGGCATGGAAAGGTATGCTTTATCGCGAGTCTTTCGAAGGCCTGCTCGCAGATGCTCCATGTAGAGCAAATCATTGACTCCAATACCAGATCCGTACGAGGGCATGGCTAGTCAAGTGGAGTCTCCCTGCAAAACATGAGGGGATCTTTGACTAAAAGAAAGCGGCTTGCAAGACAGTTAGCAGGAGGCGTGACTGGAGTTCGCAATTAACATTCGAGCGCGATCTGTACTTGTGTGTTCTGATCCAGGATAAGTAGGGTGTGGATTGTACTGTATTCTGACACTGCCGAGCCTTTCACAGACCGCTCGCATATCTAACTGAGCCCTTGCCTTGCTGCAACTTTCATTAACTTCGCAGGGTTTCCTTGGACATCAAACTCAAATGCACCACGTCAAGCCCTGTCCGCTCGGGGGATGCAACCATTAATGGATCTCTTCGCTCGCTCTTGGTGCGATGGAATAGTTTAAGAACTTGTCAGAGGTGCAGAGCGGAAGGACCCAGTACAAGACGTGTGTGTGCATTGAGCCCGGTGGGACCCCTTGATCGATCCTGGCCACTCAGAGAGGCGACGACAGTCGTTCCGCAATGTGCCCTCTTGCAACACGACGACCAGCTCGAAGAATTGATGTTGGCATTGCGTTCTCGACAGAACGCGTACA